>PITA01003391.1:0-140507 GCA_004023965.1 Spilogale gracilis
GGGACGCCTGGGTGGCTCAGTTGGTTGGGCGACTGCCTTCAGCTCAGGTCATGATCCCGGAGACCCAGGATCAAGCCCCACATCGGGCTCCCTGCTCGGTGGGAAGCCTGCTTCTCCCTCTCTCACTCCCCCTGCTTGTGTTCCCTCTCTGGCTGTGTTTCTCGCTGTCAAATAAATAAAATCTTTAAAAAAAAAAAAGAGGTAACATTTAAAAAAAAAAAAAATCTGAAATGAGAATTTAGTGGGAAAAGCAAGGCAAAAAAAGATACTCTCCCCACATACTCCTCAGGGAGGATAAAAACCTAAGAATCTTGACAGAAGAGGGAAGAAGGCAACGCAGATGAGAACAGTGACAGTGGCCACACAGCCACTCCATGGACTGAGGAGATTCACAGAACAGACTGGCAGACGCTGTGAGAGCAGACATGAGAATGGCTGGAAATACACGGCAGACAGACAAGGTCCCTAACTGGGCTCTTTATTTTTTTAAGATTTTATGTATTTATTTGACACAGAGAGAGAGAGAACACAAGTAGGGAGAGCGGCAGGCAGAGAGAAAGGGAGATGCGGGAGCCCAGTGCGGGACTCGATCCCAGGATCCTGAGAACTTGACCTGAGACGAAGGTAGACACTTAACTGACTGAGCCACCCAGGCGCCCTGTAACTGGGCTTAAAAAAAAAAAAAGAAAAAACGGAACAAAGCCAAACAAAAAAACCCCAAGATGCCAATACAGTGTTTTGCAAGGTAATACATAAATGGAAAATGTATACAATTTTTAAAAAGATTTTGCAGTCTAAATTAAAGGAACAGACAGCATTTTAGCATATAAAAGTCAAAGCAGCCATCAGAGTTTGATTGTTGGAGGAAAGGTGTGCTAAAGGCAGGAGGCCTGCTTCTCCCTCTCTCAGTCCCCCTGCTTGTGTTCCCTCTCTGGCTGTGTTTCTCTCTGTCAAATAAATAAAATCTTAAAAAAAAAAAAAAAAGAACTGCTACTTACTAGGGAGGCACCCTCAGGCAAGTTCCTTTGTTCACTTTACTCCCCAGATTCCACATCTGTTTAGTTTTGGGGGAGTACTAAGAGCCTAGTTACTGAGCATTTTTCAATTTCTGATCATCGCATAGTACTGGCTAAATAGAGCCTATCATCCACATCTTCAGATGAGAAAATTAAATTTAGTTAAAAGTTAATATACCCAAGGTTACACACATAGAAGAAAAAAAAAAACTTCCCCCCCAAAATTATTTTTAAATATATCAACATACACATACACACAGAGAGAGTATCTTATTTACTTCTAAGATGACATTCTATTTAAGACACAGTATAATTCCTCAGTTTTATTAATTTAAGGACAGAGCACAAAGACAAAAGTAGTTTCCAAAGTACATGGGTGCTACAACTTAAAAATGCTTTGCAATTTTTAAAGGTGCTCTAAACTGAACTCAGAAACAAACACCATAGGCAATATAAGTAAGAGCTGGCTCCAACTTTGACTCCTATAAGCAACTTAGTCAAATATTAACTCCAGGAGACAGGGACTTCTGTCTGTCTTATCTAGGCTGCGCCTTCAGTACCTGGAAAGACAGGGGGCACAGAGCTAGCTCTCAGCAAATGTTTTCTAAGTTGTTTTCTACAGGCAGGAAATTTTTGATTCTTAGATTATAGGACACTACATTCAGACATTGGATCAGCCTAGAGTTAAAGAGTCTTTCACTGGAAGGAGGGATGGGCAAAAAGAAGTTAATGCATAACACAGAGTATTATATAGCAGTCAGGAGCAAGGTAGAGGTCTGTGTTAGAGGTCTACAAGAACAGACTCCTGGAGGAAGGAAGGGAGGGAATGTGGGAGGAAGGGAGAAAGGAAGGAAAGTGGGGGGAGGGAGGAAGGAAGGGGTAGAGAGGAAGGAAGGGAGGGAGAGAGGAAGAAAGGGAGGGGGGAAGGGAGTGGCAGGAAGGAATATAGGGAGGGAGGCAGGGTGAGAGGGGGAGGGAGGGAGGATGGAAGGAAGGAAATACTACCTACTGTGTTAGAGTTTACAATGAACAAACAGGTAAGCCAGCATTTCTAAAACAGAAGCCTGTAAATACCATGCTAAAAAGAACACCTGCAGAGTCTTCTTAGTAGGAAGAATCAACACAGAGGCAGAAATGCCAGATTCTCTTGCCATCAGGGAAATCATGTCTCTAGGAACATTTACAATCTCTGTTTCTTATGTTCTAGAGTTTAAAACATAGACTGCTCTACAATCAAACATTTAAGCAGGGCACTTGTGATGAGCACTGGGTGTTATACTGAATCACTAAATTCTGTTCCTGAGACCAATATTAACCTATATGTTAACTAAATAGAATTTAAATAACAACTTGAAACAAAAAACATTTAAAAATTTAGCTCTATTTTTAAAATCGAAACCAGTGACTGAAGTTTTTTTTTTTTCCCCCAATAGCTATTTTTAGAAATTCTAAACCCCAGGAAATGTTCTTCCTCTTTTCCCTTGGCCAGATGTCATCTGCCACTTCTTTGGATAAACTGCATATTGATCAGATGCAAGAATGTAGTCATAAATAATATTTTCATAACATATGCAAGTAGTTCAGTTTGTAGGAGGGTAAGTAGCAAATTTATTATTTTTACTCTTTTCAAATGATGACTTGATTCTGGTCCTTTATTTAGTTATGACTTTTACTCACTGGCTGACTGAAAATATTTAAAAAAAAAACCCAACCTATTAATATTAATAACATAAAATGGCACAGAAACAGCTGAAGCTTTGAAATCTATGCCCTCAGTGAAGTCTGAAGCAGATAATGACCAAGCTTATTTAATAGCAGAATACTATGAATCCAGAATCTGGGGTATGTTTTATTTTTTTTCCAAGAAGCACGGAATAGCAGAATACTATGAATCCAGAATCTGGGGTATGTTTTATTTTTTTTCCAAGAAGCACGGTATACACTAAAAATGCTCTAATCTTCTTTTGCATGTTTCATGTATATTTATATTTCAGCAATCCTCAATATTACATTATTTAGCTGAAAGAAAAATACAATAAATTAGCTTTGTGATTTATATTAAATCATTTGCACTATTTTATAAATGAGAAATTACTCTTGATATGTTACAGATGAGATCACAGCATTTTTGGATGATGCTCACGTGCACTGACCTACAGAATGCAAAGCCACCAGTTGCCGAATTCCCTATCTTTTGGGGTAAAAATTTAAAGCTGAAATAATGAGTTACCAAAATATTATGTAAAAGCTTAGATAAATGGCTCTTTTGAGCTTAGCAGTTAAATGGGTGTGAGATTCTATCTTTTTTATTTAGATTTCAAAGGGACATGTTAAGACAGGTTTTCTTCCCTTGGGTTGATCTTATGTGTTATTTACACTTGAAAACAGTCAAAGGGAGGGGGCTACAGAAGTTTAGAGCAGCTGCAAATGTTTCCCTCAATACTGAACTTCTCCCAGTCCATATTATGTCTCTTCAACAGAACTGGGTGCCTAGAGGGCAGAGGCTTTACTGGAGGTGAAGTGCTTCCAATGATAATGTTTACAATGGTGCTGGAGACCTAGAAATCACTCAACAGATGCCATCTGCGGTGGGGTTCTTCAGTTGTTTTTTTCAGGACAAGTGATTACACATATAAGGATTCCAGGCACAGATCAAGCCCACAAGAAGTACTCAGTAAATGATGACTATCATTCTAGTTATCATCATCAGGATCATCAAGACCATCGAATTTAAATCTTCTTGAGATTATATTACATCTTAGGGATGGGGTATCTTTCAATTAGGTCAGCATGAAGTTACCTGGCAACTCTGTGTTGATTTTAGACATTCTCTTTAATGTGTAGTTTTATAAGCTAGCAATAATGTATTTATATACCAATGTATATTTGGAACATATATATTAAATATAAATATATTATATTTACATACACAATATATTTATATTGTTTAATATTAAGTGCTAGAATTCTGAAATAGGTTTCAGTAAAAAATAGCAATTCACTTAATCATCTACATAGTCCTATGACATAATACTATCATTTTCTTCATTTTACAGATGATGACATCGAGGCACAGTATTTTAGAGCTAACTTTGAATTAAATCAAGCAAAGTATTTACTATCCAGACATCTTTGTAGAACTCCAGTTTGGTTTTCATATGAAAATTTAATTTAACTTCTTCTGGGTAACATAAACAAGAGAAATGACTATATTTCTTACTTCTTTGCAGGAAATCTCTTTTTTCTGTATTGTTTTTATTTTCCATATTTAAACACAACTGGGAAGTCTATTTTATTTATTAATTTTTGACTGCTCAATTTTGTCACTTTCAGCAGGCATACTGACTGTCTCTCTAAATGGGCCTTTATAACTACAAAACTCTGTATCCCCGAATCATGGCTGTCTGCACTTGTCAGCAGGCTAGGCTTACACTAAAGAGCTACCGAACTAGTGAACTAACTGACTAATTAACTAGAGAAATAAAAACTCTCAATAGACAGGGAGTAGGTGATTTTCCCAACATCTTTGTCTTCACCCCAGGACTGTTGATTCCTGACTCAGTACAAACTGTCCAGGAAGCATCTGACTTTGCTTATCCCCCTCAGGGTCCTAGCACCTAGCTTCTTGACCTTCCGCTTCCTGCCCTTGGCTGTCCAAGGGCAGTACTAACATACGGTAACACTAACATCCTCACACTGCCCCCAGGAAAAGTATCTATTTATATTTCAAGGATGATTTTAAAAAGTCCTTAACACTGAAAGGAACTGATACAATCAGTTATTTGTGTATAAGAGAATGCTAACAATGACTCCTTCCCCACATGCACATGCACCTACAACCTCCACACATGCACTCCGCATTGTAAGAGAGTCCAGTTCTGGCTAAGTAATCTCCATATAAATCTCAGGATTCAAAGGCAAGTTCAACATTCTTATTTCAAAGATGAGGAAATAAAAACTGAAAATAAAACACACAGGTTCGCAGAGAGAAAGAGGAAGACTGATGGGAAAATTAATTAACCCACATAGTTTAAATATTTAATCTTGAAGTTGATTATGATTCTTTAATAACTTTGCCTTTATTAAAAATGACTAGGTCTGGGATGTGAATTATTTTCTATTTCTGGAAAAGGTCACCTGGATTAATCTCTGGCATTGCCAGGAAAGTGATACCCACGGTGGGCAGGTGGATATTCTCCAATTTCTGGGATACAACATTCTCATATCTTTTTCTTTGAGATACTTACATACTTCTGTGATTGTAAGCATCTTGATCAAAGAAGTTGTAAGAATACTGTTTCAGGAAAACCTTTTCTATGTCAGCAGTTCTATTCAGACCCTCCTCCCCTAACTCTATTAAAAGTAGCCCAGACATCATTTGTTAATTTCCAAGAGTATGTGACAGATTGTTAGTACATTAAGTAACCCACACAGAGCAAATTTTCCACATAAGCATTAAAGACCAAATATTAAAAGCTTTCCAAAAATTGTTAGATTCTTAAAAGGGGGGAGGGGAAGGAAGAGTAGCTTCTCAGCAAGTGAATGTGAGCTGGGTTAAGAAAAATGTCAACACTATTAAATATAACGGAAAGCTAAGTGTAAACTTGCGAAGGGCAGGAGCAATGGGGTTGCCATGGAAATCAGGGTATACTCTCCTGCTGATAGGGCAGAAAAACCATGGGATGAAGGGGCATGAAGACACTGCATTTCTTCCCTCTCAGTCATCCACTACCTCTGACTCTGAAGAAAAAGATACAAGGATAGGCATGGGGGAAACACCAGTAAAATGATTCTTCCGCCAGGGCTAGCAGAAGGCTGCTCTAGATAAGGGTAAGTTAACCAAGGTGAAGGATAAGCACTCATTACAACCTTGTAGCCCAGGAGCTGCGGGCAGAAACGCCATGGTTCTTCAGTGAGGACCTACTCAGCTTCAAAGTTGAGAAATAATCTTGCTTCATGGGGAGGCTACCGTGGTCACAACCTGGAGAGATCCGACTCTGCAAAAGGTAGTTGCTAGAGTCTGGACTGGGATGCAGACAGTTCTGGTTTGCCTGCCTGAGGGGGTTATATCCCAGCACTGGCTGACACTTAGGAGAAGGAGAGACAAGTAAATCATAATAAAGGTGTGACCAGACCAGTACTTTTCGTTAGAAAATGAAGTGTTCTGGTTCATTGTTTTTGGAAAACAAACAAACAAACAAAACCCAAGAAAACCCCACAACCAAACAAAAACAAAAACAAACAAAACCAATTTTGCTCTTGAAAGTGATATTCTTTTGGTATCTATTATAATTTACTTCAGTAAAGTAAGTGACACCTTGGCAATACAACTTAGGCATGCTTAAGAAAATAATTATGATACAGAATTTTAGAGGCTTATTTACTTAACAAAAGTCTGTTTATTCACAATTGTGTGGTTCTACAGAACTGAGACACTGTGTACTATGCCAAAGTCGATCAGGAAGGGAGCATATAACTCAAATACTTTCCAGCGCATTTGCTTTTCGGTAGTGGGCAGAATTTTTATTTTTTGCATCAGGGAACAGGTAGAGGGGACTTATAGAAAGCCACGCATTATTTCTGTTGTCTCTCGAATACAGCAGAAGTGTTGTTTCATAGATTCCTCCTTTTGCTCAACAAAGATGTCTCCAGTTTAACCAAATCACACCCCGCTTTGTGCCCTCGCCCAAATAACCAAGGTCATGAGTCATGGCCAAAACACTTCACAACCTCACCATAAAATACATTTCTCAACTTAAAATAGCAAATAATCTTGTATTTTGTTGAATGTAACATATAAGAGAGAATCTAAATATCTCTTCTCAATCTCCTTGCCTAACCCGTGTTCTCTCTCTCTTTCTGGCTCTTGCTGTTCATCTGCCTCAAATATTCTTGCTACAACTAATCTACTGGATAAGTTGTTCTTTGGGTGTCAGCTTGGATGTCCCTTCATTGGAAATACCTTCTGTGATCACCCAGAGTAGGTCAGATTCTCCTGACAGAAACCACATCTGAGCCTCCTTCTTAGCTCCACCATCTCTGCTAATGATTATTATCTGTATGTTATGTGTTTACTATGTACCTCTGCTAACAGAATGCCTTGCTCATAGCAGTTGCGTAGAATGCAACTCTGCTGAAGGAATAATGAATGAAATGCAAGCACCATGAGAACCCAGGTCTCTATTCCATTAACCACTATGTCCCCAGCACTTGGCATAACCCTGGTGCATGTTCATGGATGGATGTATATTATTGCATGTATGGATTTCTTTATTTTATTCTATTTATTTGACAGAGAGAAACACAGCCAGAGAGGGAACACAAGCAGGGGGAGTGAGAGAGGGAGAAGCAGGCTTCCTGCTGAGCAGGGAGCCCAATGTGGGACTTGATCCCGGGTCTCCAGGATCATGACCTGAGCCGAAGGCAGTCGCTTAACCAACTGAGCCACCCAGGCGCCCCTGCATGTATGGATTTCTTATTCTACTTTACTTTCATCATATTTTTCTCATTCTTCTGAAGATGTATGAAATGCACCAGTTACCATACCATACATACGCACATATATGTACACACGCACAGCAAATGTGTACATACATATATACACATGCCATATATATATTTTATATATTTGTGGGAGAGAGAGAGATTTGAGATGGAAATAAACTAAGGGAACTACTAGTTTCTTTATAAGGCCTATTCTCTGCTTAGTGCTGCATTTGAAATCATTCTTGGACGGTGACTGAAAACTTCACTTATTTAAAAACAAATGCTTCCATTGGCACTGCTGATGAAGATAAAGAGAAAGCAAAGAGAACTACAAAATGGATAAAGATGACTTTATAAAAACAGGTAGAAACATGAAGGATCAGCTGTACTGAACTGCAGTTTTAGGGGGGAAAGCAGGCATGACAGTGTTCGGGAATGTCTTAGCGAGTCTCCACCTGACTCCGAGCTCTCCAAATACCAAAACCCTGCTTTTGGGGTTGGCATCTCACCTGCCACACAGCTGTCCCAGAAGTCCCCATCATATCTGAGAACTACAGCACCCTCTAAGAGGTCTTTATTTCCTGATATCATGGTCATTCTCCAAGTTTGGAAACCTAGTTATCATTGATTCTTCTTCAATCGCCAAATCTCCCATAATGAATTAATCACAAGTCATCCTGATGTGTCAAGATCTAAAAATATTTGAAGACCTGGGTACTATTTCCCCTTCTCCACACTGCCTTTCTGTTTCTGGCTCTCCAGTAATTCAGGCATACTTCTGAAATGTAGCAGGCTTGGTACCAGGCCACCACCATAAGGAATACTGCAACAGGGCAAGGCAAATGAATGTTTTGGTTTCCCAGAGCTGTATGTCATGTCTACGTTACGGTGCAACCTAGTGTGTGCAACAGTGTTACCTTAAAAAAATCACAATGTACAAACCTTGCTAATAAATATTAACCATCATCTGAGCTTGCAGTGAGTCCTGAGCTCAGGGCCCAGAGCTGCCACCAGGTCAGGGCGGTGGCTGCTGAAGGCTGGGGCGGCTGCAGTGAGTTCCCAAGACAAGACAATCATGCAGTTGGCCGCACGGATCCGCTGTGCCCATCAGGAACAAATTCCCTGTAGCACAGGAGACTGAGCGCATTTTTACCCACGGGAAAACTTTCTGAACTGCAGTCCCTCCTTGCAGACCGCCCGTGGCTTGATCAACTAAGCGGACGTGACATTCTGAGCCCTCTGCTGTCCTTTCACCAATCTTCACGGCCCCAGAACCAGGAGACCCCATCCTGAGAAACCACTGTCTCTGCTCAATCTCAAGCAGCAACCCCTCTGGGGTTCAATTCTGGTCCTGAGACGGCAGCCACTCAGCCCCATCTCCAGGCTCCACTTCTGATTCTGGCTCCCTCGCTGTTTGCACCATCTGCAGCCACTGCCTCCCTCGAGGTGCTGAACCCCTCAGGCTTCCGTGAGGGTGGGAATTCACATCGCCCCGAATTCCTGTCCACGTCGACATTCTGCTATTTGGTATCTCGTGCATCACAATGCTTTAACAGCATCCAGCACGGTGACTCCCTCCCATGTCCTCCGCCCGGAGCCACGAGAGCAGCCGGCGCCCACGGCAGCTACCGCTCTACGAGAACCGAAAGTCAAAGCGTCTCCCGGATCCCCGGGCTGCGGGCACAAGAACAAGATCCATCCCATGGCCCATCTCCATCGCAGCTCTGGGGCGACCAGGTCACCGTCCCTGAGCAGCAGTATTTGGAATGAAATCTTATGCTGAGCAGGAGGTCTCAACAGTGGGCTTACAGTGCTCCGTGAACCATGGTGCCAACGGCGTGGCCCCACACAGGCTTCGCTGTCCCACCTCGAGGGCACTTGGCCGGGCATGGTAGCACCACCACTAACAGACACGTTGTCCTGTACACCCCATGGTCCACGGGTCCCCCATCTAGATCTTATCCAAATGCTGATTTTCTAGCACTGAGCCCTGCTTTGTACCTAGAGGACAGCAACAAATACCCTGATTCTTGTACACGGACTCTTCGCAGAGCTTCTCAAATCCCTCTACCCTCTCTTTTTTTTTTTTTAATGTTCCTCCCCATTTCTTCAACCACCACTTTGCTCTGGCTTTCCCGTATTTCTCTCCTATAGCTTCAATTTTATTTCTCGGCTTGGCGTGCCTACTACTTTCTGTCTAAGACACCTACCATCACTTTGTTCTTTTTTTTTTTTTTTAAGTCCAGCTTCTGTGACTTTTGTGAATGAAAACCCTTCATTTCCTATTGTGCTAGATTTGCATTCATTTACCTCTTAAGGATCTTCACAGTCTGGCCACTGCTGACCCAAAGACCAGGGCTTTCTGTGTTGCCACCTGTAACCAGCACCCGGCTTCATCTTCATTCCTGGCTCTCCGGGCGCACACACGACCTTCCGCCTTCGCACGGTTGTTAGTACTTCTCTGCCAGCCTCCTCCCACTCTCAATCCAAACTATCCACTTTGAGACTGTTCTGATTACATGTAAGTCACAATTTTCCATACATCCCTTCTCTCTCTTACGTAAATAGAATTATTAGCAGATAAACTTAGAACTTGTCTCTGCATACTCTACCATTACTAGATTCTTCTGTTGGGTTGGATTGCAGGTGATCTGGGTAGAGAGGTTGGATATAGCTGATACTTGACAGTGTGGACCCTTAAAATGGCAAGTCCCACACAACTGACCATCATATTGTAGTGCTATCACAGAGCCAGTCTGGTGGTGACTCAAGCCAGGGACCAAGCCCAGTAAGCTGGATCACAAATTCATTTCAAGTTTATAGTATGAAAATCAGAGCTCTGGCTGTGAACCTCACTTTAACGAAGAGTCATCATATTTCTGAGGATTGACGGACTGTAGCACATTTCAATATTCAAGCTGAGCAAAGAAGAGGAAACTTCTTTACTTTTTTCTTTCTTATTTCTTTTCTTTTTCCCCTCTCCCTCCTTCCTTCCTTCTTTCTCTTCCTTCCTTCTTTCTCCTCTTTCTTTGTAGCCAGGATTTGGGTGACAAAAACTACAGACTCCATTCATCTGAGTGGCCGGTAATTAATACAGAGATCACAAATGCTGCCACATAAAGACACCAGAATATTGCCCTATTTTTAGTCAGGAGAGCATTCCTATTATTATTATTGTTATTTTTAGTCACAAGATGAACCAAGGCAAATAGTTATTTAAAATTCCAAATCTTAAATGATTAATGGGAAAAAAAGCATATACCAAATATCAAAAAATGTTCATAATGAAACTTACTAAGACAGAGAATTAAAAAAATTTCCTTATGTGAACATCAGTGAATGCACTGTTTTCTGGTGCATTAAAAATACTGATACAGTGAGATGCCTGGGTGGCTGAGTCATTAAGCATCTGCATTCGGCTCAAGTCATGATCTCAAGGTCCTGGGATCGAGCCCCACATCATGCTCCCTGTTCAGTGACGAGCATGCTTCTCCCCCTGCTTGTGCTCTTTCTCAGACAAATAAATAAAATGTCTAAAAAACAGTGATACATCAATTTAAACAATATTAACAATTCCAAAGCACGTTCATGCTATTTCCAAAGTGTCCACCTTCAGAATGCCACATTTTTTCCCCTTTATCCCTGAAATCAGACTTAGAAATACGGACTTTTGTTTCTATGTTATGTTTATCTATCTATCTATCTATCTATCTATATATATATATATATATATATATATATTTTTTTTTTTTTTTTTTTTACTCGGGAAAGGAATCATCTAAGAGTTTTTTTTGCTTTTGTTTTGCTTTCTCTATCATTGTGGTCACTCTATGCTGACATAATCTTCATATGATTTTATTTTAGCAACTGAACTGAAAGCAAACTCCTTTGTCCAAATAAATGACAGAGACACAGAACAGCAAGACTGTGTACAGTTCTAACCAGGCCATGGCAGACAAATTATGCAGCCCCTATGCTCCCTATCTGTAAAATATCATCAATACAGTTCTTCAGCTAAAATATTGTGAAGACACAAAATGTATCATACTTATGACCCTGGGCTTCCCTTGAAACATTCTGTGTGGCAAACTCCCATTCCAAGAATATGTATGTATTGCCTTTTCCCCCACACACAATATCTTCTGCTTTCCCCTTTGTTCACTTTTTCCTTCAGGAATTGAAGGCTCTAATTTTTCTCTGCCTTGTTTTCAAAGAATATTATACTGAACAACCTTGTATAATCTTCCGAAATTATACTCAAATAGTCAAATCAAAGTAGTATATATTATGTGATAAAGATGATGGTAATCAAGCAGGGGTTTTTCTTTTATAATCCAATGAATAATGTATTTTATACTTACAAACTGATGAAAATATTTCATAATTGAGTCACAAATTACACTTAGGAAGTTTCTAGAAAGTGGATTATATATTATATTATAAAGAACATTCTTTTGGCCTTCAGAAGCCTTGTTTTTTTTGTTTTTTTATTTTAATTTTTTATTATTTATTTATTTATTTTTACTTTAAATTTATTTTATTTTTTCAGTGTTCCAAGATTCATTCCCCATTCCCCACACCCAGTGCTCCATGCAATAGGTGACCCCAGTACCCACCACCAGGCTCTCCCATCCTCCCACCTCCTCCCTCCAAGTCCCTCAGTTTGTTTCTGTGTCCAAAGTCTCTCATGTTTCGTTTCTCTCCCTGAATTACCCTACTTCCCATTTACTTTCCTTCTCCTACAGTCAGAAGCCTTGGTTTTAAGCTCAGTTCTGAGTTTGAGGATGTCTTCTCTGTGTTCACACATTTTCTATTCAATACATACATTTTTAAAGTGCAAATTAACCTAGTTATTTGCTGTTTCACATTATGAGAAGGAGGAGAGGAAACAATTAAATAATAAATATTAACTAATGCCATGTTATTTTAGGAGCCATGTGATTCATCTGCAAAATTAATAACATTTATATATTAAATTTGTATTAAATGTCATTAAATGAAAGGCCTAAAAAATTAATACATATTTTAATGGGCCCATTAAAATAAAAAATAAGGCTTTTATTATTTCTTATATTTACAATCACCTTAAATGTTTTAATTTTAGCTTTTTAATGTACTTCCTTAGAATTTTAAGACCAGAGAAACCTAAAACTTACCACTATTATAAATGGCTCATGGATTTCAGGGGTACAATTAATATTAGATGATAGATTTTTTTTTCCCTTCTGAATAGGATGTATTTGACCTATCAAAAATAATGGATGGCTTCTGGGATATTTTTATACAAGAGGTGAGGGTTTTGTCATCCCTCACACCAGAAGCATGCATCATTAGTTGAAGCATACAGTTTTTGCCAAAGACAACTACATCACTGGTCCAAGTCCTTCATTACTGAGAAGATGACATTCATTTCCTAGAGATTAGTGTTAGGGTTCCAAGCTCTGTTCTTCTCTAAGTTGCACTGTTGGTTAATTAATCATCTGAGCCAACAACGGCACTGAGTTAAATTAAAAGTGTGAGACAGCAAATAATGTGAGCATAACTGCTTTTTGAGCACAGGATTAGGTGACATTCAAAGCTGGAATTTCCGGTGGGAGCAGGGCTGACCACAACGCTATCCAAGAAGTGAGTTGGCTGCGATCTGTTTAAATCTCCCTGCTAAGTACTTAGATCTTAACTACAGCCTTTTGAGTACATTGTTTATACTGCAGTTTCCAGCGAGACCAGAATTACTTAGATCATGAGATGAAAAGAGCAATATATGATTCTTGAAGTGTTCATTTTACTCAATAGAAAGTAATTAAAAAGCACTATTATTTAAAGCAAATAAAATTTTATGGAGGTTTTGTAGTCACTTGATGTTCAAAGTAGAGATTTCAAAGAAATGTTCCATTCTGGCTATTGAGGGAATCCAACCTGGAAAGAGATGATGAATGGAATAATCCAAACTATTTATTCTTTTCTGCCTTTAATGGTATTTCCGTTTTGACATACTGGAAGGAGCACTGAAGTCAAGAAGAAACCTGGCTTCAGTTAGAAGCTCCTATAAAACCTGAATGAGTGTATCGCACAATATCCAAATACATATGTCTCAGGGATGAAGGTCTGGGTCACTG
This sequence comes from Spilogale gracilis, assembly GCA_004023965.1. Lineage (NCBI taxonomy): Eukaryota > Metazoa > Chordata > Mammalia > Carnivora > Mephitidae > Spilogale > Spilogale gracilis. The sequence goes on from PITA01003391.1 coordinate 13,619, forward strand.
CCCCAGGTAACGAATCATGGCCAGCTGACATGCGGACTGATGTAAGAGCCCAGCCATGACCACATGGCCAGTGAGAGAAACAAGGAGTTGTCAGGAACATTTTCTTTATTTTGTTATGAATATATTTATGTCTGTGTTATGTCTTTGTTTTCTGTCCTTTCTTATCCTATCAAGGCACATAAGATATATAGATTTTTTTTTATCATAGCATTTCAGTATTATTCACTTTACACTGTAGTATCTCAATTACAGGATGTAAAGGAGAAGAGCAGACATCACTGAAGGACTTTGCATTATTTCTCAGGAAAGTGTTCACCATTTGCAGTTGTATGCAGGGTAGGTGTACTGTGTTAGGCAGAAGTATAAACTTGTTTGCTTTAGTCAAAGATGAAGTATGGCTTACGGATTCATACAGATGCCAAGTGGACATGGGGTGGATTCGTGATGGTTCATTTCATCAAAAATTATTCTGCATCTTTATGTGAGAGTGTTTTGTGAATAAGATAACATTTAAATCAATGGACTTTGAATAAAGCAGATGCTCTACGTGAGTGGGCCTTGTCCAATCAGTTGAAGGCCTTAATAGAACAAAGACTGATCCCCGTCAGTATAGAGGGACTTCTGGGGGCAGACACCCTCTGAAAATGAACTACAACACAGCTCTCTCCTGGGTCTCCAGCCTGCCTGTCCAGCCTGTAGATTTTGGCTTTGCTGGGCTCCATAATCATGTGAGCCAATTCCTTAAAATAAATCTCTTTCTCTATATATAACACACATTCATTTGGTTCTGTTTCTTTGGAGAGCTGTGACTAATACATCAGCTAAATCAGAATTTCCTTCATGGAGTCTCCAAATCTCTCTCATGTTCTCCTTAAAAAAAAATATTCTCCAAGGCATTCTGATGACTCAGGGTTGGAATCTCTTCAAGTAGGAAAATTAGCTACAATTTTCTGCTCACTTATGACCCCTCCATTCTCCCAAACCTTCCATCTTACCCTTCATGATTAAATATTAGCTCCCTTTTATTTATTTCTGCAAATAAAATGCTATTAGCCTGAAGATATTTGAGAAAATTACCCGGGGGGGGGGCTAATTCAGAGTCTAATCCAGCTATAATCTCTCAATGTGTTTCATTAACATCAGTCTGAATGGTAATTTCAGCAAGAAGCTACTGTGGAAAAACACTCAAAAATTAATCTCAAAAGCTGAAATTCCAGAGGTGAATTTTGGAGACGACAGGTAAAACCTATTCATTCGCACAGCAACAGGTGGTGAGAGTTGCTTAAATAAAGGCCGAGTACAAAGTCAGTGCTGCTTCTGTGAAGGGTCCAAAACCACACTGCCTTCACGAGGCGGCAGTCATGAATAGAAAACTGAAAGAAAGCATTAGCTTCCCCAATTAAGTATAGAATCAGAGTGAATAAAACAAGCAAGAACAATTTTCAACTATTATCACTCTCTTTAATCTTATGAAATGCTTGTTCACTAATGATCAAGATAATGGACAAAGCCCATTATAGTTCTAAGTGAAAAAGAAAAACATCCTAATCAATACTGAGATAGATTTATCTAAAAGCATGTGCATAATTGGGCTCCACCTGAATTTTACATTTACTCATAGTGGACTTTCTTATTTGTGTTAGTGACCCAAATCCTGGCTGAACGTGGGCTTGCTCCCAGGCTATGAAATACAAATGCTACCATAGTTTTCAAAGCGCATCGAATAGGAATTACATATGAAAGTGCCAAATTAAATAAAAGGTTTCTCATCTATCATTTGATCCAACAAACATTTATTTAGTGTCTACTCTGTGCCAGGCACAGTGTGAAGCATCGGTGATAGACCAACAAGAGTTCTCTGCACTCACTGAACATAGAGACAGGCTGGCGGGAGGTGCAAATAGGGGATGGCCCTGTAACAAATGCAGATTTCTCCCCACGATGTGCAACTACTTTCACCATCTACCTGCCTCTGTGACCTGACCATTTAGGAATATCCCCGGTGTTCACGCACCCTGGCTATAGTGGCTTTTGCAACAGCTGATTCCTGAACCCAGAATTCTTGCTGAACATGTTTGCACACTAGTTCCTTCCTCTCATTCAGGTCTCAATTCAAATGTTATCTTCTTTTCACACTGAAATCCCTGCATGGCTGTGCTATTTTTTTAAGTTCAAAGGGAACACTAGGTATGAAAGACAAGGACTCTGATGTGTAGTGACCTAGATTACATTTAAAAAAGGTAGTTATAATATCCAGCACATTCTCTAGGTTCTAAAGTGAAGTTTTGCTTCGTTTTTCTTTAGGGATGGAATACTTGGATAAACTGCTACTTTGTTTGAATTTGCAAGTTCCTTTAGAAAAGAAATTGCTAGTTCTAGTGCGCTAATTACTTCCTATTTTCAGTGTCTTCTTAATTTGATGGTATTTCATGAGCTGGTCATGAAGTTCATTAGGAATGTTTCCTGCTACAGGAAAATTTAGGAGTGTGCCACCTCCCCCGACTTCTGCCCAGTTAACCACCTGCTCAGTTAGTAAGAGAAGTTAACATGGCTTCACTGTGGTTATCGCTTTGCTCTTCTCTGTCATTCACCAGAGAGCACACCAGAGAGTTAATCTGATTACAGAAAAGCACTTTGCCTTAAAGGTTTTAGAGCTTGATTAATAAGTTAGCAACTATTCTAAAGATAAATAAAAATTAGAAGACTGGATCACTCAGTTGCCACTCATCTGCAGATAGTGAAAGAAATAATTTTATCCTAACCCAATGATTTTTCACATATATTTATTTTCCAGTAGCATTATATAAAGCTACTTTTGTGCTTTATATATTCTTTGGCTAGAATAACTGAATTTAAAAACCGAATGCATGTTTTTCTTCTGAAAAGCATGTAACCTATGCAGTTTATCTATATTCATAAGTAATAACTAAATATTCAACAACAGATATACAAAGAGAAAAGTTCACATCCCTCTACTTTTCCCCAAGACTTCTTTTCTCTACCAATACTTCAATATTCAACATTTCTCTGGTTTTTAAAATACATTCTCTTGAGCTAAACCACCTAGCTCCTTCTTGGGCCTAGAAAAAGCATTACTTGCTCTGTTAAAATGAGTACTTAAAATGCCATCTTCTCTGATAAAAAATCATATGATCATCTCAATAGATGTAGAAAAAGCACCCAACAAAATTCAGTATCTGTTAATGATAAAAACTCTCAACAAAGGGGACTTAAACGGAACATACCTCAACATAATAAGGTCCATCTATCAAAACCCCTGCTAACATCATACTCAATGGTGAAAAACTGAGAGCTTTTCTTCTAAGCTCAGGAACAAGACAAGGAAGCCGACTCTTCACTGCCTTTATGCAACATAGTATTGGATGTCCTAGCTAGAGCAATCAGACAACAAAAAGAAATAAAAGGCATCCATAAAGAAGCCAAACTGTCACTATTCGCAGATTATAGGATATGATATTTAGAATATCCTGAATATTCCACCAAAAAACTATTAGAACTGATAAATGAGGGCGCCTGGGTGGCTCAGTTGGTTAAACGACTGCCTTCGACTCAGGTCATGACCCCGGAGACCCGCGATCGAGTCCCACATCAGGCTCTCCACTCGGCGGGAAGCCTGCTTCTCCCTCTCTCACTCCCCTTGCTTGTATTCCCTCTCTGGCTGTGTTTCTCTCTGTCAAATAAATAAAATATTTAAAAAAAAAGAACTAATAAATGAACTCAGTAAAGCCAAAGGATACAAAATTAATACCCAGAAATTAGTAGTGTTTCTATATACCAATAATGAAAAAGCAGCAAGAGAATTTAAGAAAACGATTGCACTCACAATTGCACCAAAGAATAAAAATACTTATAAATAAACTTAACCAAGGAGGTAAACAATTTGCACTCTGAAAACTATGAAACAATGACGTAAGAAATCGAAGACAACACAAATAATTGGAAAGATATTCCATGCTCATGGATTGGAAGAAAAAATGTTACAACATCTATCCAGAGCAAGATTTAATGCAATCCTTACCAAAATACTAGTAATACTTCTCACAGAACTAGAACAAATAATCTTAAAATTTATATAGTACCCAAAAGACCCCAAATACCCAAAGCAATCTTGAGAAAGGAGAGCAAATAGTTCTGGATTTCAAGATACATTACAAAGCCACAGTAATCTAAACTGTACAGTACTAAAAAACATAAAACCAGTATGGTACTGGCACAGAAACAGAAACACAGATCAACGGAATAGGACAGAGATCCCAGAAATAAACCCATACTTATCTGGTCAATTACTGTATGCCAAATGAGGCAAGAAAATACAATGCGGGAAAAGACAGTGTCTTTAACAAATGGTCCTGGAAAAACTGGATATCAACATGCAAAAGAATGAAACTGGACCACTTTCTAACATCATACACAAAAATAAGCTCAAAATGGATGAAAAACTTCAGGAATGTGAAACCTGAAACTATAAAAATCCTACAACAGAGCTTAGGCAGTAATTTCTCTGACAACAGCTGTAGCAACATTTTTCTAGATATGTCTCCTGAGGCAAGGGAAACAAAAGCAAAACAAAACTATTGGTACATCAAAATAAAAAGCTTTTGCACAACGAAGGAAACTATTAACAAAAGGGCATCCTACTATGGGGCGCCTGGGTGGCTCAGTTGGTTAAGCGACTGCCTTCCGCTCGGGTCATGATCCCGGAGACCCAGGATCAAGTCCCACATCGGGCTCCCTGCTCGGCGGGAAGCCTGCTTCTCCCTCTCTCACTCCCCCTGCCTGTGTTCCTTCTCTGGCTGTGTTTCTCTCTGTCAAACAAATAAAATCTTTAAAAAAAAAAAAGGGTGACCTACTAAATGGGAAAAGATACTTGCAAATTATATATCTGCTAAAGAGTTAATATCTAAAATACATAACTTACAAATTACACACACACACACACACACACACACACACACACACACACACACACATAAAAGACCAGATTAAAAAATGGGCAGAGGAGACCTGAAGAGACATTCCCCCAAAGAAGACCTACAGATGGCCAATAGACACATAAAAAGATGCTCAACATGACTCATCATTGGGGGAAATACAAATAAAAACCACAGTGAGATATACCTTCTATCTGTCAGAATGGCTAAAATAAAAAAGAGAAGAAATAACAAGTGTTGGCGAGGATGCAGAGAAAGGAGAACCCTCCTGTACTGTTGGTGGGAATGCAAGCTGGTATAGCCACTGTGGAGAACAGTATCAATGTTCCTCAAAAATTAAAAATAGAAATACCAGATGATCCAGTAATTTTACTCCTGGATATTATCAAAAAAAATGAAAACACTAATTCAAAAGGATATATGCACCCCTATGTTTATTGCAGCAATAGCTAAGATACGGAGGCAACCCAAGGATCCAGCAACAGACAGATGGAGAGGGAAGATGTGTTATCTGTATAATGGAATATGAGCAGCCTTAAAAAAGAATGAGACTGTGCTTTGTGATAACATGAATGGACCTAGAGGGCATTATGCTAAGAGAAACGTCAGACTGAGAAAGACAAAGACCATATGATTTCACTCATGTGGAGTCTAAAACAGGCAACTGAATAAACAAACAAACAAACAAAACAACAGAATCAGACCTATAAATACAGAGAAGAGACTGATGGTTGCCAGATGGAAGCGGGGTGGGGGAGGGGCAAAATGGGTGAAGGGCAATGGGAGATAGGAGCTGTCTGTTACGCAGCGAAGAAGTCACAGGAATGAAAGGATAACACAGGAAATGTAATCAATGATATCTTAATAGCACTGTATGTGATACTGTAGATAGAGTGAGTAAAGGATAATGTATAGAGAAGTTGAACCATTCACTATGTTGTGTATCTGAAATTAATGTAATATTGTGTGTAAATCATAATCAAATAAAAAATGTTGCTTTCTTTATCAATCTTTTCCCATCCCTACCATAACAATGCCCTTACGTGGTCAATGTCTTCTTTACATACTTCTATCTCTATGTTTACAATATTTAGCACACGTTTGGTCTGTCTCTTCCCCTCTCCTAGAAATGAAGCTTCTGAAGATGGGATTGTATCTGACTCATTTGGTACCCACAGCACCCAGTAAAATGTTTTGCAGATATTATGCAGAACGAGGTCGAGAGTTTCAGTGGCCAGAGTTCCAGGGAGAGCTTTTCCTCATGAGATAAGCAGACTAGGGGCCAGGTTACTCTAATCCCCAGATGACACTGTGGTAGAAAGATCATGTGTGACATCTAGAAGCTATGGACAAGAGAGGGCTGCATGAGATTCAAAGGGCCAGAAAGGAGGAGCATGGGCTGTGAGGGGTCTGTAGAGAGGGAGAGAGACAAAGAGACTTCCAGCAGTTGCTCACTGGGAGACTTTGGGTTAAATGGTATCTAAAAGGCAATGTCAGAAATTCTGCTGTGGGAAAAACCTCACAAACCCTCTATCATATCTCCATGAAAACTTCAATGAAGATATAAACTGGTAACATATTTTGGAAGGTTACACACACAAGGATGTATATGAACTTCACGAATGTGTGTGGACCCCAATAAGGTGAACTATTTCTTTTCTCTAGAGCTATCCCAAATTAGTCACTTCCTGTTTTTCACTAACATCAAATATGCAAGAACCCATAATTATGGTCATCACACTAAACTTTATTTTTAATCTTTGTTTTTAATTTCATAAATATTATATTATCATACGAGAGAGAGTGTGAAGGTCCACTTTAACCATTACCCGCAGGAGCCATTCTTTCTTTCCAAGTAACCATGATTATCATTTCATGGATAAATTATCTGACTTCTTCCTGAGCATGTATGTATCCATACATCCTGTAGATACCTTATTTTATCTTTTATAGATATTTTTAACATACAAGCTATCTAATGAACATATTCAATAAACCAATAGAAACTTCTCTCTCATATTGTTGCAAAGTATTACAATGTATGACTATGAAATGGTTTATGCAGCCATTATTGATGGAAAGACATTTGGTTTGTTCCTCTGTTTTCTTTACAAATAAGTCTGCAGTAAAATATAGAAACTGCCTTCTGTGTGCTTGCATGGTTATTTTTCTGGAATAGACCCCAAAAGCCGGTTCCTAGGGAATAGTGCATAGACTTTAATTATATCATTCACTACAAAATATCCTTATACACTGGCTCTAGTGATTTTTATATCCATCAGTGCTGTAAGCACTCATCTACTTCCTTTTATTCTTTCCAATATTTAATATTCTTATTATATATTTTATAATAATTTTAAAAGAATTTTAAAGATTTTAAATTAGACGATTTTAAAAGGATATTCTCTATTTTATTTATGAATACATTCCTTATGCCTAACATGTCTACTTGGTTCATTGGTATTTGTTTAATACTTGTTGCATAAATTAATAAATATACACATGTGAGAAGACTGATATGAGAGGACTGGAGTGGTTTTGCACATATGCTGTACTTCTATTTTTAGAATCACTACATCAGCCTAGGAACACATGAAATATGTGGAATATCTGGAATATATCTCAATTTCTCATTTTTTAAATTGGATAATTGAAATGTTATTAATATCAGGATATATAAATGCTCACATTTCCCCAAAACTGTGATTCTCCAAATTAAAAAAGAAAAGTTTTTTAGATTCAGAAAGAATAAAAGACAGTACATGGTAAGCCATTCTTACCAACTATTACAGGCAATCAAACATTACAGAGACAGGTTTTCTGAGTTCAAGATCCTAGGAAACACTGAGATTAACGGGGTATGCTATCTACTGTTTGATGATCCTCGTTCTTAAGAAAACAGTTCAAAGATAAAAATAGAATTCCAATTGGGGAAGAGTACAGCTTGTAAATTAGAATTTTTAAGTGTCAAGTTATGTTACCTCAAAGTCTTCTATTAAAAATTAAGAAACAGAGAAACTGTAGAAATTAGTTGAATCTACTTACCGGTCAAGAGACTATGCTTTGAATCCTAAATATTGAAACCACTATTCTTTGATCATGTCAATATGCAGATGACTGCAGTAATTACAGTTTTGTGGAATTCAAAATGTGCAGATTTCTGTTAAGAATGGGTCACAAAAATCGCACATTTTCTATTTTTTTTCATATAAATAAATGGCAGCAGCTTTTTACAAAGACAGCAACAGCACAAGGGGAAAGCAATTATTCATAGGAATTTGCCCTACGTTGCCATCAATTCATACCTAATTACTTGAAAGGAGAAACCAACCCAAAGCCTGTGCCATTAATTGACTTGATTTCCTGAGTTACAGCTATAATGAAAATCTTGAAAAGAACATGAACCCTCTGCCTGTCAGCTACTGTAAGAACACATCCCTCGAGGAGCTCTTTTTGTACTTTAAAAATGGTCTCCATACAGGGATTTCCTTTTTCACATAGGCACTTACATCTTCAATTCTTTACAAGTCTCTGAGGATTAGGAAGAGAAGGCTAATACTTTCATCTGTAAGATGAGGTTTTGATTTTACAACTGAGCTTCTTGCCTGAATCAGCGTTTGTTTTATTTTTCATGGAGTAAAAGATTTGTTTTATATTGCTAGGTAGTGATACTAAACTTTGTCTTCTCCCAATTCCCCTTTCTTAAACCTGGAAAGTAGCTTTTCCTTCTGATGCACGTTTTAATCCACAACCGTATTAACAATGTATAGAGGCATCTCAGGTATAACAGGTAACTTAATGGAAATGCTAGAATAACTGGGTTCACTGCTTATGCAGACAATTTCAAATTTGTAGGCATACTGGATCCGTGGGATCCAACTGCATAGAAATTCATAATTTCTGTCCATGACTGAATTATAGCTTTTATTTGGCCACGGGTTACTACTACCTTCAGAGGTTATCTGCTCCATCCTCTTCCTATGCACTAAGCCAATACAGAAATCATCCTGAGGAGATGGGTTTCTAACTCATCTAGTAGCCATAAAGTTACAGAGCTTGACTACTTTAAATAAATTTGAGGGGCGCCTGGGTGGTTCAGTCGTTAAGCGTCTGCCTTTGGCTCAGGTCATGATCCCGGAGGGATCAGGCGTGCATTGGGCTCCCTGTTCAGCGGGAAGCCTGCTTCTCCCTCTCTCACTCCCCCTGCTTGTGTTCCCTCTCTAGCTGTGTTTCTCTCTGTCAAATAAATAAATAAGTAAAACCCTAAAATGAATGAATGAATGAATAAATAAACGAATAATTTGAAAGCTACACCCTCCCCCACCACACACTCATACACATATATCTTCTACTTTGCTAAACCCATCCTATTTGAACATTGCTAAAATTAATGGTAAAACGTTAACATACTCTAGAATATATAGGCTATCTTTCTATCTACCCACATCCCAGAAACATGATTGCAACACATTGGTAGAATATTTCACTATTAGATAGAAGAAATATTTAAAATGCTAATTCTCCATTTCGACATCTATTTTCACTTTCTGCGTGTTCTACATATATTTCAGGTTAGCATACCTCAAATATGAAATGTAACACATAATTGGTTACATATGCCGATAACTCTTAGAAGATTCCTTCTTTGAATCTCAGTACACAAAAAACCCAGAAACACACAAATATCCACTTAAATTTTAAAGTATTAGATTCAAATCTCCTATTTAAAATGTTCAGGGGGCGCCTGGGTGGCTCAGTCGGTTAAGTGTCTGCCGTCGGTTCAGGTCATGATCCCAGGGTCCTGAGATCAAGTCCTGGCATCGGGATCCCATGCTTCTCCCTCTCCCTCTGCTCCTCCCCTCGCTCTCTCTGTCTTTCTCTATGGCAAATAAATAAAAAATCTTTAAAAGTAAATAAGTAAATAAAATAAAAGGTCAAGCCTTTAAAACTATATTTAATTGAGCTGGTAATCTGATGTGGACAACTTTAAGAAATAGTCTCATCAGTGACAAAAATTTGGAATATAGTAATATTTAATTCATGTGTTTTGAATATCTTTTTATCTTTAATTAAACAAACTCTGTACCCAAATTTATTTTTAAGTAAAACTGGGAACATCAAAATAAATGGAGTCATTTCATGGATGGATGTGGGAAAAAAATAAAAGTGGTAAATTAGGAGTCACTATCTTGTTATGATTCATAAAACTCCTTGAAAGGAGGAGTGAAGAGTAAAACTGCTATTTTTTCATATAGAAGAAGACATTCCTCTTTTTCAAAATATTTTAAAGAGGGGTTCCTTCCAGTTTTAAATTTTTCAACTTCAATGCGAGGGGCAGGGCACGTGTCTCTGTGCACACTGACTTACACACACACACACACACACACACACACACACACACACACATATATATAGTTCTCTACTCATGTCACTGACCTTAGGACCTTCAGTCTGTGTTTACATGTTACTTTTGTACATGATTTTGTCAGCTACTTGGAGTCAGGCCCCCATCTTAGTTGCCTGTGTGGTTTTAGCACACAGGACAGCTCTTCTTTCACAGTCATTCTTGGGTGCTAACTTCCACAAATACAGTAGAGTGAAATAGATAAGAGGATAACGGGACATTGAGGCTCTTACACATGAGGGAAAATGTAGGCGAAGGCCCTAATCTGGGCGTGGTGTATCACGGAGGACTTCCTGCAGGAACCAGTGAGAGCTGAAGATAGGTGGGAGGTGTCCAGACAAGATGTGGAGAAAGAGTGGAGGATACCTGGCATAAAAAGCAGGTGCAGACACGGATGCAGAGCAGCTACAGAGAACATGGCTTCACCTACTGAATCACAGCAGCTAGAAGTCAGGTGGGTGCAGGGAAGGGGATGCAGCAAGGTGCGACAGGTGAGCAGGAAGCAGATGGGGCAGATTTTCTCAGACACTTTCAAGCTGAGGGTGAAGGGGTGTATTAGATTACAGGGAAATTAAGTGAACTATCCAATTCATTTATAATTAGGAAAGTTCAGTTTGGCTATAAGGAAATGAGGTGACCTATTCTAAAAATAAATTGTTGAATAAGTTCTGGAATTTAATAAATGACATATCTGTACTGTGTGTGTGCTATGAAAAGCTGGTAAGTAAAATACAGGAGTAGAAAACACAAATTTTACAGCAATGAAAGTAATCAAAAATTGGAAAAAGTGATTTCATTTTCCTAGTAATTAATCCCTTAATTTACATATTGTTTCTTACAGTACTTGTAGGGTGAACTAACTCAGGGGTATGGCTGCAACTCTGAGTTAAAATACCAGGAGATAATTCAGTAAAATAGAACTATCGCCAAGTGTCTGACTTTGCAGATACCATTGTCATCACCAGTAAAGAACAACTTTGAGCACTGCATTGGAAAGTTCTGAACATGTTAAGAAGTCAAACTATTTCTGCTGAATCACGACTTGCTACCTGGAAGAGTTTCACAGTTGGGCTTTAGCATTAGAAAGTGTCCTTCAGGGATGCCTAGGTGGCTTTAGTCAATTAGGTCATGACCCTAGGGTCCCACGATCTAGCCCTGCATGGGGCTTCTCCCTCTCTTGCTCCCCCTGCTTGTGCTTTCTCTGTCAAATAAAATCTTTTAAAAAAAGTATTCTTCAATTTATATTATATTTAGAGTAAACTGAATATACTAATTTTAAAACATATTTTGTTTAGTAACTTACAAACTGTATTAGCTTTGTTTTTCTATTAACCTCAAGAATTGCCTTCCTGCTTAGTTTTGAAGCAGAATGATTAAGACCAAATATGCTTTCTAAAGGTGTGGCTGCTGAGAATCCTCTTGTGATCCTCCCATAGCACTTGGCCTCATTTTATGTGTAGACTGGACAGCTGAGGACTCTATTTTGAATAAAGGGCAAAATTTATGATTATATAACTCATTTTAATTGTGTACAATCCTTAAATGACAAGAAAGTGTAGTAAAGGATTTTAAAAATTGTATTTTTCATAAGCCCCAATCATTCTATTTACATTAGCTTAAAATTCTAGTTTGTGCTATCTCGTATTAAATGTCACTTTTGAATAATAAATGTTCTCCGGAGGAAGAGCTTCAAATTCCAGTTAGAGTGATTCAGCTGTTTGCGCTCCAGGGCTAAAGAAATAAACACTAGGGCAGCATTTCTTGGAGGCTGGCAGTAAATGGACCCAGTCATCAGAATCACCTGATGTGTTTGTTAAAAAGCAGAAATCTAAGCTCAAACAAAAGCCTGCTGAGTCAGCACCCAGTGTATGTGGAGTTTGGGGATATAAAGTTTTAACTGGGCCCTTAAAGATCAACTGTAATAATGGAATAGAACTTTACTAACAGTAATAGATATTTCCTTAAAAGTAGGTGATATTATAATGATAGTTTTGCCCACCTATCCCTGAAATGACCATGAGTATACAATTAAGTCCAAAATTATTTAAATTATTTTTCTGAAGGTCATTTGGTTTATTACCAAAGTAAAAAAAGAAAGAAAGAAAGAAAGAAAGAAAGAAAGAAAGAAAGAAAGAAAGAAAGAAAGAAAAAGAAAGAAAGCTCTGTTAACTGTCTCCTTTATGTTGTTTTTAATGACTTCTGATCCTTCCCCAAGCCAGTTCTCTGTTTTGGTAAGAGGCATCATGGTAGGCAGAAAAACAATTTCACAAAGATGTTTATATTCTGATACCCAGAAACGGTGACAATGTTATCTTAGAGCACAAAAATGACCTTGCACAAATGACAGATGTTGAAGACTCTGGGACGGGTGATTACCTTGCATTATTCCAAATGGGCCTATCTAATCACACAAATGCATAAATATAAGGGATCTTTACCAGCTGTGGTCAGGGAGAAACATGGGCCTATGAACAAAAGGCACAAGAGATGCACCACTGGTGCATCTCTGAAAATGGACAGATAGGACCACAGGCCAAGGAATGCAGGTGGCCTCTAAAAGCTGGGGAAGGCAGGGAAAAGAATCTCTCCTAAGGCTTCCAGAAATAGATAAAGCCCTACTGACAATTCAATGTTAGACCAGTGAGATTCCTACCAGACTTCTGATCTCCAGAACTATAAGAAAATGAGTTTTTTCTTTTTAAGCCACTAAATTCATCGTAATCTGTTATGGCAGAAATAGAAAACAAATACAGAAGGCACTGGCTTTCATCCCAGCTATGTTTGTCTACTTAGATCAGAAGTACTGATGTGACTTGTAGCTGCCATGAGAAAAAGACATTCTGGTTATTACAAATTCAGCTTTTGGAGTTTTAGCTAAGGTTGTTAGAGGTTTATAATAAACGCTAATGCACATAACCACAAAGGTTTAGACCTGGTTTCTACCACCAAAATCATGTTTGCTGTATATACTTTTAAATGCTCAGAAGTTGTAATTGTTTAATAGAAGTACAACTAATCTTAAAGTCAATCTAGATGGTCTTAACACCCTTAGCTCGCGTGGTCTTAGGAAAACACTTCCCCTTTCTGCGTACACACCGTTCTTCATCTGGAAAACCACTCTGACAATGCATAGGGTCTTGATTTGTTTAAAATGAGGCAATATATGCACAGGCAATAGAGGAACCTCACAATATTCTGAAAATGTAGGATATTTAAAAAGATTACAGTAAAGTATCCACGGGAATTAAATTACCTTAAAATAAATCAACATAAAAAGAAACAAGAGAAGGATTTTATGTGCATGCTCTAATTGAATACAGAGGCACAATATATCTTAAGGTTCTTGGTCACTTTTCCAGAATTTAGAAGCAAATTTACTCAATAAAGGTACATTCTAATTACACTTTTTTTTTCCTGGAGGTTATCTTAAATTTTTATTATGTTTTATATTTACTATGCCCATTTAATATAAATATGACTTGGGAGTCCACGGGGTGTTTTTTTAATAATCCTTCCATTGGGTATAGAAACACAGACATTTATTTAAAATCCATTAAACAGATACATTCATCCAGGATCGACAGCTTGTAGAAAGAACTACAAAATGTACACCTTTGGTTCCACAAGAGAGAGTTCTTCAAGAATGAGTAAAGACGGACAACACAGAATCAGGTGGCATACAAAACATTTTGACACATGTTTACTCACTCACAAACAGTATCTACCTAATTTGAGCAGGCAGCCAGCTGGGTACTTGACCCAGAGAAGAATGTACACATACACAAAGTCCCTGATATCAGAGTTTGATAAAAGAATGTAGCTGGGGAGGCCAACAAGTTAACCATGAAGTACTATGCACTGTGGTTAGTCCTAATGTATATAAAATCCATTTCATACATATAAGAATATGTATTATACATGTAATTATTTTATTTTAATTCTAACATGAGTAATATACATACCATGTGGTATTAGTTTCGGGTATTAGACTCAACATATTCATAAAACACCCAGTGCTCATCACAGTGCCCTCCTGCATCCTCAGCCCCTATTTTCCCATCCCCCACCTCCCCTCCCCTCTGGTGACCATTAGTGGGTTCTCTGTAGTTCAGAGTCTGGTTTTTGGTTGTCTTTCTCTTACTTTTTTAATTTTTCATTTTTTCATTTGTTTTGTTTCTTAAATTCCACGTATGTGTTGAATCATACATATCTGTTTTCTCTGACTGGCTTACCTCACTTAACGTTATACTTTCTAGATCCATCCATGTCAATGCAAATGGCAAGATGTCATTCTTTATATGGCTGAATAATATTCCATTGTGTGTGTATGTGTGTGTGTGTGTGTGTGTGTGTGTGTGTGTTTGTGTGTATGCCACGTCTTCTTTATCTGTTCATCTATTGATGGGCACTTAGACTGCTTTCATATCTTGGCTATTATAAATGATGCTGCAATAAACATGCAAGTATCTCTCTGAATTAGTCTTAGTATATTCTGGGAGAAAATACCAAGTAGTGCAAATACTGGCTCAGAGGGTTGTTCTAATTTTAACTTTTTAAGGAACCTCCATACTGTTTTCCACAGTAGCTGCACCAGTTTGCATTCCTGCCAACAGTGCAAGAGTGTTTCTTTTTCTCCACATCCTCACTAATATCTGTTTCTTGTGTTGTTGATTTTAACCATTCTGACAGGTATGAGGAACTGTCTCATTTTGTATTGATTTGCATTTCCCTCATGATTCATACTGAAGATAGGCTGCCTTTTAATTTTCCTGATGGTTCCTTCACTGTACAGAGCTTTTTATTTTGCCTGTACCGTACTGTTTTGATTACTACAGCTTTGTCGTATAATACAAAGACTGGAAATTGTGATGCCTTCAGCTTCTTCTTTTTCAAGATTGCTTTGACTATTTGGGGTCTTCTGTGGTTCCATACAATTTTAGAATTACTTCTTCTAGTTCTGTGAAAAATGTTGGTGTTATTTTGATATAGATTATAATAAATATGTAGACTGTTTTCGGTAGTATAGAAATTCTAACAATATTTTTTTGTCCAATCCATGAGCATGGAATTTCTTTCCATTTCTTTACATGGTCATCAATTCCTTTCATCAATGTTTTATAGTTTTCAGAGTATAGGTCTTTCATCTTTTGGTTAGGTTTTTTTCTTAGGTATTTTCTTATTTTTCATGCAACTGCAAATGGGATTATTTTCTTAATTTCTCTTTTTGCTGCTTCATTATTACTGTACAGAAATGCAACAGATTTCTGCACATTGATTTTCACCCTGTGACTTTCCTGAATTAATCTATCAGTTCTAGTAGTTTTTTGTGGAGTCTTCAGGGTTTTCTATATATCATATCATCAGCAAATAGTGAAAGTTTTACTTCTTCCTTACCAATATGGATACCTTTTATTTCTTTTTCTTGTCTGATTGCTGTGGCTAGGATTTCTGGCACTATGCTGGATAAAGTAGTGAGAGTGGACATCCTGGTTCTGTTCCTGACCTTAGGAAAAGCTCTCAGTTTTTCCCCTTTGATATGATGTCCTCTGTGAGTTTTTTAAAATAAGGCCTTTATTATCCGGAGTTTGTTCCCTCAATGCCTACTTTGTTGAGGGCTTTTATCATGGATGGATGTTGTACGCTTTTTATGCATCTATTGAAATGATCATATGGCTTTTATCATTTTTCTTCTTGATGTGATAGATCATGTTGACTGCTTGTGAATACTGAACAACTCTTCCATCCTGGAAATAAATCCCACTTGATCAGGGTGCATGCGTTTTTTAATGTACTGTTGGTTTCTGTTTGTTAGTGTTTATGGTGGATTTTTGCATGCATGTCTATCAAGGATATTGGCCTGTCATTCTTTTTTAGTAGAGTTTTTATCTGGATTTGGTCTCAAGGTAATCCTGGCCTCACAGAATCAATTTGGAAGTTTTCTTTCCTCTTCTAGTTTTTGGAATACATTGAGAAGAATAGCTAGCAACTCTTCTAATATTTGGTAGAATTCACCTATGAAGCTGTCTGGTCCTGGACTTCTGTTTGTTGGGAGTTTTCTGATTACTGATTTAGTCTTTTTGCTGGTAATTGGTCTCTTCAATTTTCTATTTCTTCCTGCTTCAGTTTTGGTGGGTTATATATTTATAGGAATTTATCTATTTCTTCTAGGTTTTCCATTTGTTGGGATATAGGTTTTCATAATAATCTTTTATAGAAATCTGTGGTGTTGGTTGTTATTTCTCTTTCATTTGCTATTTCATTTGAGTCCTTTCACTTTTCTCTCTTTTTTTTTAAAGATTTTATTTATTTATTTGACACAGAGAGAGATCACAAATAGGTAGAGTGGCAGGCAGAGAGAGAGGAGGAAGCAGGCTCCCCACTGAGCAGAGAGCCCAATGTGGGCCTTGATGCCAGGACCCTGAGATCATGGCCTGAGCCAAAGGCAGAGGCCTAAACCACTGAGCCACCCAGGTGCCCTTTTTTTTTTTTTTTGATGAGCCTTGTTAGAGGTTATCAATTTTGATAATCTTTTCAGAGTCAGCTCCTGCTTTCATTGATCTGTTCTACTACTTAATGATTATATATGTATTATTATATGATTACATATACATATATAGTAATATATATAATTAGATATTTTAACTCTGGAGTGGAGTATAGATTGAAGTCCAGAGAAATTAATGTAAAGCTGGTACACGCAAAAAGTTAATTGTAATAGTCCAGGGTTTAGGTAATGATCTAAATGAGGACAGAATCTGTAAGAGTGGAAAAGAGGAGAGAGAACAAGAGAGAAACTGTGGCTATCATAGCAGGAATAATCAGGATTTGATGACTGATTAAATGGGAAATATAAAAATGACTTCCAGGTCTTCTGGCATAACTGAAAAGTACACACTCCCAAGAATAACAGCAAATGAAGGTAGACTAAATTTTTTTTGGACACTGGTGCCTGGGACATCTAGTTGGACATATCCAGTGGAAGAAAAGAAACAAATGAATAAACCTGATGAAAGATGATGGGATTAAGAATTCATGTCTTATTCACCTTTTAAACCACACTGGCTAGCAAAAAAAAAATTTTTTTTAAGTGGTGAAGAACTGATCAATGAGATACACATAAACTGTTGATTGATATGCATTTTTATGAGAACTATAGTCTTACTGGGGTTGTTTATAATCCTTTTACTTGAAAATTAAAATAAATTGTGGGTGGCCTAGAGAAACCTAGAATGAAGTAAGCATAAAAGCTCTAATTTTGAGACTTTTAATTCTCCTTTAATGTTTCCAGATCTTCACAGGAGTTATTTGTGTAATTAAAATAGTAAGAAACAAACAAACAAAAAACACAGGAGGCCATTTCTTCCTCAAATGATCTGGATTTCAGCCAGTTCTTACACCTTCATCTCTATCCTACACCACTGCCCTTTGCACCTATCAACTCTGTGTTTCTCACCACAGCAGTTTATGTCCTACCCGCCACGAAACAATTCCAGAGAAGGGAACACAGGATGTTTTCAAAAGTGGTACCTTGCCATCAAATTTGTTTCTCTTTTGCAAGGAAACAAAACCCAGCACAAGGTATATGGATTTTTGGCTTTGTTTAATAGAGAATATTAGGAATCTGAATTACCTTGTCTGTGGTGTGTGTATTCAGAGTGGCGGTGAAGACACAGATGCCCATTATAGGAAACACCTCATGTGTTTTGCTTCATGCTCTCATGTGAACACATGAAGAGACTGAACAATCTTGAGACCATGCGTTTTGATACTCAGTGGAGACAGTGGGTAATTAATTCAGAAAGATGTTTAGGAACTTGACAGTTTAAGCATGAAGGAGAAAAAGCAAGATTTCTTTTAACAATCAAAAGATGTTCAGAAGCAAACTCAAACAAAAGAAGACACTGAACATTGTTTTATGTAAGGCAGAAAGATGACCTGGTTAAGAGGTTAAAAAAATTGATTTAATTTTAGGTAATTAGGTAAGGTAACCAAAACATTTACTATATATAACATAGTTATTCTTCCATGAATAACTAATTAAAAATGATCAAAATAACACATATCAGATATTAAGGAATTCTCTTCAGTAATTTAATCACACAACTAGGAAAATACCAACAAAAAATAGCAGCAAACATTTATTGAGAGCTTTCTCTATACTAAGCACTGCCTCAATTAGATACACACATCTTATTTTTTTGAAAAGATTAGGTTTTCTAGTATATCTGTCTTATAATCAGTTAATCCAGAAATTATGAAGGAATGCACTCAGGTTAATATCTGCATCATGGAATTGCTGATAAAATATAGTTTTTTTTCTGGCCACCTGTCCTCCCAGTTTTCTAAAGACAGTTAGGAAAGGACATCATAAAACTTATCAAAATATATTTTAGTACTAACAGAGTAGCTGGCAAATAAAAAATACTCAACAAATATTGTTTGAAAGGATTACTGAAAAATAAGGTATAGTTATACCTGATAGAAATTAATTATTCTCTGAGACTTATATTCAACTAAATGGTTTCTTTCACTTTTTGTCCCTTGACAGAGACAAACAATGGTTATTAATACTATATGTCATTAGTGCCTAGATTTTAAAAACTCTCAAACCATCGTCCAAAGTGACTAAGTTATTAGGTTCACAACCTCATGTATTGATAGCTATCATTTGGCCTCATTAAAATCATGCCTTGCATTAAAATTGTACAGATTCAAAAATAAGATGGAAAGGCACTACGTTTTGATGAATAACTGAATTTCACTTGACTGATTACTAGTTGTTATTTCTTGTCTGAGTGGAAGCTATGACTAAGATCCTTCCTGGCCAACACCATCCATCCATCACATACCTGCGTGTAAGCAAGTATAAATGTTCTTCGATAAATGGCACAGAGAACAAGTTTGGTGTAGTTTGTTTCTGTGAAGATGTTTTATGAGCATTAAATCTGTTGCAGAAAGCATCTCAAAGATAGATGTGATGTAATAATATTCCTAATTTTGTCTGAATTCTGAATGCTCATGGACTCATTTTGACCTAAATTGTTTCCCGGAGAGGATTTTTAAAATCCAAGTGAGAAATGGAGAAATTAGCAGGACCTCATATGTTTTATTGTGGCCCCATTAGAAACAGGAGTTAATGACTGATTTGGTGAGCTACTACTCTCAGCCAAATGCTTTCACTTCACGCTGTGCTTCCTCCTTCCTGGGGTCCTTCCATTTCCAGCTCCCAGCGTCTTGTACTCTGTGTGGGCTCCTTGCAGCGTCCCACCTGCTCTTAACCACTGGCCATTCTCCATGGCCAAGCCACCTCCAGTATGGACTGATGGTTAAAATCCTCGAATCAGAGCCAGCCTGGCTAGGTCACAATCATGGCTCTGCCATTTAATACGTGTACAATCAGGACAGGTAACTGAAACTCTCAGGGGCACAGTATATGTCAAATGGGAATAGAAAGGATCTTAGAAGGTAGTGAGTCTTAAGTTTATCTGTGGAAAGCACTTAAAATTGTGCTTGGAACACAGTAAGGACCTTATAATGGTTAGTCCATGATTATCATCTCACAATCAAATCTTTTATTCTTTTTGTGCCACTGAAGAACTTACAAAGTATTCAGATAAATAATTCAAACTAAAGTATTCTACTAATTCAAACATATAAAAGAATTTTCAATGATTCATTCCTTAACTAAAGGAAGAGATTTCTAGAAAAGTTCATAACTCATAGGAGGCCAAGAGGCCTTCTTTTTAAGTACTGACCAATCACTGTGCAAAGGTTAGCACCTACGTCCCCTCCTGGGGGGGCCATGCCACTAACATTTGATCTTGTATTTAATGCCAAAACCAAAGATGAGGGCGCCTGGGTGGCTCAGTTGGTTGGGCGACTGCTTTTGGCTCAGGTCATGATCCTGGAGACCCGGGATCGAGCCCCACATTGGGCTTTCTGCTTGGCAGGAAGCCTGCTTCTCCCTCTCTCAGTCCCTCTGCTTGTGATCCCTCTCTAGCTGTGTTTCTCTCTGTCAAATAAATAAATAAAATATTTTAAAAAAATAAAAATAAATAAAACCAAAGATGACTACAACAATGCATCCATTCACAATACTGATGCATTAGAAAAGAACAGATAAATACTAAAGCACCAAACAGCTCATCATTTTGTAGTCATACCATAGTACTTTTCGATCTTGAGAAAAGGAGTGAGAAGTGAATAAATTGGTTATATTATAATCTACCTCTCATAAGATCAATTTTTTACCTTAATTCTAACTAATGAAAAAGAGGACAAGCCAATTTTAAAACTATCCCTTCATAAGACTCAGACTATATTTTTCTTTTTGGAAGTTGCTACAGTTTAAAATATTTGGTAAATTAAATTATGGGCAGGTACCCTTTGTCATTACCTCAAAGTATTCCTTTTGAATTATCTCCCAAATATTTCCAAATTATCTCTCAAATACTGCCAGTTTAAATTTGAATAAATTAGTTGAAAGTGTTTCTTATAATTGCTTATCCTTTTTGAAAAGGAATCAAACATTTGGATCCTTGGGGCATCATTAAACAAAATGAGAATCACCCAACTGATTCTGTTGTGGGGTGCATATTAAAAAAAAAGATTAAAATGAAGCTTATTTCTCAAATCACAAAATAATTGTATTTGAGATCCTTTGACACCTTATCTGATTTAATCACTTGGTTCTGCAACGATTTCTTTTCTGAAGACTGACCAGAATACATCTTGTACGGAGGGCTAATTGAATCTACTACTTTCACAAAATAAGATTGTTAATAGCTTGTTTTAGCAGGTTATTTTACAAATGGAGGAGATGACTGGCTCTGCAGCAGAAGAAAGTGCCAGACAGTATTAATGGCAATGCGTACCAAAGCTACAGATTGAACAGACCCTAGCTGAAGTATTCATTTCAAGGTATGCATCAAATTATGTTGCTTTCCTGCTCATATTCTAATTTGGGATACAAATCAAAACCCCTCAGCCTGGTTTTGAGAATTCCTACCTACTCCCACCTCCTTTCACTTTGTGCCACTTATCTGCTTCTCACACTGTTGTCCAGCTGGTTTCCTCCCAGTTTCAAAATCAACAGGCTCATTTTTGATCCCATGGTCTTTGGGGTAGACATTTTCTTTCCTACTCTTCACTCTCTGACTCCTAGGCATTCACATCGCTGCGGAAAATGGTCTGTGGTAATTTTTCTTTTTTCTTTTTTTTTTTTTTAAGATTTTATTGATTTATTTGACAGAGAGAAATACAGCCAGAGAGGGAACACAAGCAAGGGGATTGAGAAAGGGAGAAGCAGGCTTCCCGCCAAGCAGAGAGCCCAATGCGGGGCTCAATCGCGGGTCTCCGGGATCATGACCTGAGCTGAAGGCAGTCGCTCAACCAACTGAACCACCCAGGCGCCCCTGTGGTAATTTTTCTGATATTCTTACAATCTTGTTACAGGCTTTCCTCAAAGGCCTGGTAGCCCTTGCCCTATGTGTTCATATCTTAGAACTGAGCAATAAAAGTGTGCCTGGAGCTCAACGGACAGGGTAGGAGCTTGTCAACTGACAGGCTTTACTTGAGGCTGTCTACCTGTCAGGAGACTGGGCCTCAAATAACAGAATTTTTAAATAAAGTGGCTTTAACAGTATGGAACATCTATTGACATGGACATATGTCATTCCTGGGTTAATTCAAAAGTTTCAATGTTGTCATTTAGTACAGAGGCTCAGAGACTTGTCTCTTAGTCACAAATGGCTATACAATCCACCTATCCTAAGTGGAAGCAATTAATGTAGGGCAGAAGAGGGCTGACTTCTCCTAGTACTCTCTTTACCTTCAGTGAGATAACCTTCCCCAGAGGTCTCTCAAGACATCATCCTACCAGTCTCCTCAGGTTTGAGTCAAATGCTCACTCGTGAGAAGTGAAGGAGTCTTCACAAGTAAGACTGACACTTGTAGCCTCAGTGCTGACAGACAGGATCTGTCAACAGGGAAATGCTTGGAGGGCGACCTAGATGCCATTTAGGTAAACAGCCCACTGCAGCAGGCACACGGGGTTCGGGGAGGAGCCAATGCCTGTTCAGGTACCCCAGACAGTTTTGCTTCATGGATCTCCTTGGAATTGGGCCCAGTTCTTTGGCTCCCTCTTGGCTTCCTGTCTGTGAACATTCTAGCATCCACTGATGGCCTTTTTCCACTGTCTTTATCAGTGTGGATTTAATGTCTTTTTATTATTTGAATACCATTTTGTAAGGCTTTTGGGAGAAGAAATTAACATATGAATTCAGTCTGTCATCTTGGCATGGAAGAATTCCATTTCAACAGCAGTTGTGATGACCTATGGATCTTTTCTATTCACATTTCAAAGAAAATGATGAGTTCATTACATTGTGCTACCTTTCCATAGAAAATCTCTCTTAGAAACTTCTAAGGACGTCTTTTTTCACTTCAGACCGGAATCCTATATCCCTATAAATTTCTTCTTGCACAGACAATGTCAAATGTCACTGCCAAAATAAGTCCTTGACTTATTTTTTTATTTATGAATAATTTTCCCTTCTCACCCTCATTTCCTTCTGCATGAAATTACTCAGAGTGGATTCACAGACCATCACCAGTTGGTCCCATGGAAATCAACCCTTAATCTCATGTCTATTTCTCTTTATCTAGAAGAGTGAATTTTTCTTTTTCCAGACGAGCTACAGATTGTCCTTTCTAACACAAATCATTTTATAAATTCCAGATCATTTAAAATACTATAAAGATCAGTTGTTTGTTATTCTGAATCTCATTTTTGCACTGTAGATTAGGTTTAAAAGAAAAAAATCTATTCAGGATGAAAAGTAAAAATCCACTTCTTTCATCTTTTTTAGCCTATAAACTCACAGCAAATAGCAAACTCATCTAAAGACCTATTTCAGGGGCGCCTGGGTGGCTCAGTTGGTTAAGCGACTGCCTTCGGCTCAGGTCATGATCCCGGAGACCCGGGATCGAGTCCCACATCAGGCTCCCTGCTCAGCGGGAAGCCTGCTTCTCCCTCTCTCACTCCCTCTGCTTGTGTTCCCTCTCTAGCTGTGTTTCTCTCTGTCAAATAAATAAATAAAATCTTAAAAAAAAAAAAACCACGCCATTTATTTAAAAAAAAAATAATAAAAAAAAAAATAAAGACCTATTTCATCCCTCTCAGTGTGACTTAAACCTAAGAAAAAGTACTTAAATATTTATTCAGCTCAAATATTTGTAATTTATTAAAATACCTTGCTGCATTAATGACACCCCTCTGTGAAAAACCATGATGCTCTTTTTTTTTTTCATGATGCTCTTTTACAAAGATAACTTAGTCCAAACAAAGCATCTTCCCTCTACACAAATGCTCCCAGTTTCTAGATACACACACAGCACAAAGTGTAGTTTTCAAAGCATCTCCAGTCCCAAAAGTCAACAGTAAAAAATAATAAATTCAACCTATTTTAAAAAAAAATTAGAAAATGCAGTAGGTTTGCTGATTTTCTTCTAAAGGTTAAAAAATGTTTTCATCATTGGAAATACTTGTTAATGATAAGTTGAAAGTTTATATTGCTATGTATATAAATTGTGTAATACACTTATTCTTTCTGGGACGTGATGATAATGTCTGCCACAGAGTCTGAATGTTGAAATATACATATATATATATATATATATATATATATATATATATATATATATCCTGTCAATTACTATACATAATCCAGTAATACTACTGATGACCTGGAAACTAGGAAGGACCACATACTCCAACATTTTATAAGTTAGACTCTGACATTCATATCAATATTCCTTTTCTTATCCTATATATGAAATATGCTAGTTAGCATTTTCTCTAAAACTATTTAAAACGGAGAAATAAACTCAATGATAAAATTAATTAACTCAAAAGATATAATGAAATCTAAAATTATTTTTGATGACAAAAAAGCTTCCATCTGTATTTTCTTTAAATATCTGAATCTTACTTTTCCTTTTCATGTTTAACTTCCTCTAATTTTGCACATACAACTGAAATTCCTTTCAGATAGACTACTTTGATTTAGACTCTTAAAATAAATTGCTGCTTGTGCACTTATGAAATAGAATGCAAAACTGATATCAAATCTCAGTCAGAAAGTCTAATACATGCATATGTGCATTGTTACATGTCGGTC
The DNA here is from genome assembly GCA_004023965.1 of Spilogale gracilis. Taxonomy (NCBI): domain Eukaryota; kingdom Metazoa; phylum Chordata; class Mammalia; order Carnivora; family Mephitidae; genus Spilogale; species Spilogale gracilis. The sequence continues at coordinate 38,155 of PITA01003391.1, forward strand.
CTCCAACCCATAGTGTGAATGCCAGGATTTACTCACTGATTCTGTAAGTTGTTATAAGTTATAACCTTTGAAGGTAAAAGTCCCCTACAGAGGAAGAGTTTATGAACAGCAAATGATAAACAGATTCTACTAGTTCTAAGTAAAATCCACATTTCCTCTACATCCTGTGATCCATTGTTTCTTCCTTGTCCCTGGCCTCTACTTCGTGGTTGTCCAAAATACAGTGAAGTGTTATGATCATGAAATTCAGCACACCTTCTAAACATAGATTTTATAAAACAGAATGACTACAAAGTAACTCTATGTGATAAAATGTCAGTATTTACAACCTGGATACAGATCAAGCAACTATTCTGCTTTTTAAATATAGAAATAAATCCAGGAGAAACTTGCTGTGTTGAGGAGGACATAAATATTCAAAGAAAAATTTCTCTTTCCTGAAGAACACAGCCTTCTTTTTGGTACTCAAATAGATGCCTATTCCCTAATTCTATCCTCAGTCCATGCGGTTAGGTTACTTGAATGGTGACAAGCCACTAGTTTTAAGGAAAGACAAAACAGTTGTTGAGTGACATCCAGATGCTAATTTTCTGGAAATCAGAATTACTATTTACTGGAATGTCTCAGGAATATGTCAAAGTTGTAACAAATAGGTCTTACGAAGATGACTAAATCTTGAAAAGTGGAAGGGAACAAAGCGATGCAGTTGTACTCTGAAGGATGACCTTAGTCATTCAAACTGTCAAGGTCGAAATGTGAAGACTCCTGACTCTGACAAGTTCACAAGAAAGGTGTCATTGTCAAATCGACTGACAACATCAACAAAGCTGCAATGAAAATGCACTAGATATCACCCAGGTAAATAAAATCAATTTTTAACATTTCATCCTAAAGTATCGGACTCTATTTATTGCTATTTATTCACTTGGTATTTAGTTTTACAATGCTCTTCTAGTTTTTGGGGTGTTTTGTTTGTTTGGTTGTTTTTCCAGGCCCTATAGTGGCCCTTGAGCTTCAAAGTTCTACATAAAAAAAGAAGTCTTGTGCTGTTCCTCTGACTTGGTTTCAGATTGCTGCGTCCACTCTGCAAAGTTCTGAGCAGTATGTGGTCATAGAGGATGCGTCTCCGGCAACCTGAGAGTTGAATACACTCTTGTGATCAGACGAAAATGAGAAATATTGCTAGACAGCACTAGTGGCTGGCTGACTTTGAAAGATGTTACAGCAGTCAGGATCCTCTGAGGCACACCTGAGCTGATTTTTCCAAGGGACTTGGAAAGATAGTTTCGCCGTGACAAATGAAAGAGGTCTTGGCAATAGTTTTCACTGTCACTGTGTACCCACCCTCCAGGTTTTGTAATCTTTTCTAACAGTAAAGGCTAGTAGTTTTCCGCCAATAATACTGAGGATAAATCAATGGGAGACTGATAATCCATCTAAGAATCACACTATTTCCTTTGTTAACTAAGGAAAAGAAGAAAATTGTCCCAATATTTGTAAAAATGTTTTCGAAGAGTTTGAGTAACTTTTACCAATCTTGACTCTTACAGACCAAGTGGGGTGTGGAAAGGTTAAGCTTCTATCAATTAACGATAACTATCTCTTCAGGGCAGACTTGCTTATTCTGGAGTTAACTACTGAGCTGCCAATGTTGTCTCCTGGGCTTTTGCACATTTTCTGTGGCCTCTATTAGCTTTCTGGGTTCAGTCATTAAGGTGCACTGCGTTTGCTTCCTGGAGAGATAAGCCCATCTTCTTACATGTACAGGCCAAGTGGCAGTTTGAACTCAGGACTCTGAACCATTTCAATTCAATTATCATGGATTCTCAGTGTAGGTTCCTCTGGCTGCTTCGCCTGTGAATTAGCAAGTACGCATCTTCCGAGGGAGGCTCTCCCAATGGCCAACTGAGTCCAGCACACTGTTTTTTCCTTTGTAAAGCGAAGTTGCTTCCTCTTAGAATGATTATGCATATAAAACACATATTGATATTCTTTTTTTTTTTAAAGAAAACATCAGCGTAAAACAGTAAATGCACATCTATTTCTGATAAACTAATTGTAGTGAGGGATCTCAGTACCTACATTAATTAGAAACGCTATGACTGTGGTGGAAAGAACTTCAAAGGTCTGAGAGTATCAGAGAAATTATCTCTTACTATACAAAAAGAATAGATGTAACTCTGAAAAGTCTTAGCCATAAAGAAATCATTCCTTTGTCACAATGTTACTTACACTGTTATGTCCATTAAGTAGTATTATCCAAAGAATCAAGAGAAGAAACCTACTACATTAAGGTACCAATAACAGTCATGTGTATAAAGGAGAATTATCTTGTAAATTATAATTCTATCATTAAAACAAGAAGCCTATGCAGAAAGGGAAAAGAGAGAGTGGGTAATAATGTTGCAGTACGTGGACAATGATGTGATGTGGCCACTGCCCTGCTTGCCAACTCAAAAAAAAAACAGGTCTCTAAGAGGTTTTAGTTGCACAAGCCCCCTGCTGGTTGCCAGGCTCAAGCACCCATCCTTTTATTAGAGACCTTAGAAAGAGAAAGGCCAGATGCAAATTAAGTAAATAGAAGTTAGTGGTAGAGGTATAAATCATCCAGGTAGTTTTCCCTTGGAGAACTCCCAAAGGAGGACTTTAAGGGGGCTTTGTGAGAGTGGGACAAAGGACCAGGAGGATGAGCTGTGGCCATGAGTTTGTCCTCAGGGATCTGTATATGGAGCCCTGTGGTTTGGGGACTTCCTAGGTACTGAGACCTGTCACTGCCCCTGAGGACTTTCTCAGTTATTGTAACAAAGGTATGCGTGTTACTTCAGATGCTCTGTCACTTGTGCACAGAAGAACAGCCTGGCCGGGGACAGTCTCCTGGTGGTGTGGCTGTATGCAGTCAGGTGACTAGCAATTTTACCAGACTGACACTGGAAGTGTTGGTCTTTCCCTTTAGTAAACTTAACTCAGAATCCAGGATCAGTAGACAAGGAAGAAACACTATGAGCTAGATAGCTCATAATATTAACAGAACATTAACACACCTTATATTATACATAGAACATTATTGTTCTTACTGCTTTCAGGCCATAATTTGTTCCACAAAGTGGAAACGGGCAAGTGAAACCAGAACAAACACAGAGCCCGCATCACCTTTCCAACCACCTGGCTTTGCTCATTTTTAAAGACTTCCGTATGTGTTACCTCTACGGCGCTTTTCTTGTCTCCCTGCTTCGTGACTTTTTTCCCTCTACCCTTGCAAGTATTCTCACTTTCTGGGTGCATTTCTATCCTAGCACTAACCCTACCACGTTCACCCAGGAAGAGGATTTTTCTGGAAAACACTCACTCACAAACAGTCCACTGACTGTGACCTCATCGGTCAGTCAACATAGCATGATACCAGACTGATCGGCAACATGGAGACGTGTGAGCATGCATGATGCCATGCTGTACTGGGGGGAGGGGGAAAGACGACTTTCCTAGGGAAAGAAAGTCCAGTCTCTCCAAAATGAGGAGGCAGAAACGAATTGTTAGCTTCACATCATCTGGAAAACCAAGTCTATTCCTCTTCTCATTCAAATTAAACACAAATAAAGGAACATCTATTAAAAAAAAAACAATCAGAGTTAGGAGTGTGTGTTATAGTACTAGTTACACTGTAAGACTATATTAAATAGAAACTTCTAGACATATGTTAAGCCCCTGTGCAGCCAGCCTGCCATTGTCCAGCTTGGTCAGATAACCTGACAAAGGTCTGGTCAGATTCTCCCAAGTGTCTGTCTTCCCCAGTATGCTTTCAATCTATTTTTCTTCCTTTAGTATCCCCCTGTATTTCGACTTAGAATGATTCAGAACGTGGTTATGGTTTATATGCTCATTATTTATCGATTAAAAAAATCACTGAGTCCTCTTCTTAACACAATGAGAATGTGAACATTTCTACTGAGATACCATTCAACTCCCACCCCTTCTTATGGGGTATTGGGTTTTCCAGTAACTGCCTTAGTGGCCCTATGGAAGAGAGGTCCTCATATCTAGTAATAATTTTTAAATATTAAGAAAATTAGCACAAGAAAGTTATCCCCCTCCTTTGTAGAACACACAACTCTGGCATCAATGTTCTAGAAAGCTCCAAATTAAGTTAAAGGTCTGTAAAATGGCCCAGACTGCATGTGAAATTTAGATCTGTTTCATCAGCAATATTTAATTACTATATTGGACATAAAGTGACAAAAGTCCCATTAATTAGCCTGAGGACTAAGCATTATTCATTCTTTTGGCACTGAAACAATTCTCATTACTGTGAGGCTGAGAGTCGGATGATAAATGACAACAGGCTACTAAAATTTTACTATCTGATGAGTCTAACTAATGCAACCCCAAACAGAAGTGTGCTGAAGAAAACACTGCAGGGACATGGGCAATGTGGAGTGCTACCAAAGTGTCATAAGCCATTAGCGTGGATTTGAGAAACTCCCTTTGGTATCTAATAAAGCCAAAATATAGGTCCTTATTGGGAAAGAACATCCCAGGCAGTTTTTTAGAATAGTGATCCTCAAACATGACTGATCATCAAAATTATGTGGATACTTTTCTAAAAATAGAGATTCTTGTGTGTTTCTCTCTCTGGCTTTCCAATTCCTCACCCAAATTCCTGAGTTCTACATATCTGAGTATTTCTGTACATATCTTAGTGACTGTGATGCAGAGTAGGAAACCACAGATTTAGAATATTAGTGCACACACACTTCAGTTCACTTGGTGTAGCTGTGTGTTGCAAAGACGTTGGTTTCAAGTCAAGGCGTAACATTATTTGAAGAAAATAGTATTCACGGTCATTTTAGAATAGTATTTTCATTGATTATTAATTAGGCATAAACATTAATCTTTTTCGAATTTCTGTGTTTACTGAAGTTAACTGGAATTACTTTTTCCTTCTTGTATTTAATCAGTTGCTTGAAAATTCATAAGAAAGATTCATTATGAAAGGCTGATTTGCCTGCTGTTTCAATTTTTAAATATAAAAGTTTTAAGACTTGGATTTTTAAATACATTTCTGACTTGAATCCATTAAACTGCAAAATGTTCACCCAAATGCCCATCTATGTTAATAGACTAGCTTTACCCAAACCTGACTGATAGGATTTTGTGGTAAGAGAAGCCTGTTGAGGACTGTATATTATTCACATACTGTCTAACTTTCGTGAGAATATTCGCAAATGATCTTTTTTCTGAGATTTCTACAAAGAAAGCCAACTTGTATGAAAGTTTAGCTTACTAAGGATTTTGATCAGGAAAGGCTGGCCTCAGTCAAATGATTTTTCTGCATCTATTGAGATGATCATACGATTTTCCTTTTTTGCCTAACATGGTAAATTACATTGATTAATTTTCAAATGTTAAGCCAAACTTGCATTTCTGGGATAAAATTTACTTGGTATTGATGGATTATCCATTTATATGGATATAAATCCATATATATGATTTGCTAAAACTGTGATAAACTTTGCATTGGTATATGGCATTGGTCTGTAATTTTAATTTACTATATCTTTTTTTTTTTTTAAGATTTTTATTTATTTGACAGAGAGAAACATAGCCAGAGAGGGAACACAAGCAGGGGGAGTGAGAGAGGGAGAAGCAGGCTTCCTGCTGAGCAGGGAGCCCGATGTGGGACTCGATCCCAGGTCTCTGAGATCATGACCTGAGCCGAAGGCAGTCACTTAACCAACTGAGCCACCCAGGCGCCCCTATAATATCTTTGCTTATTTTGATATCAGAATAATTTTAGAATGGGTTGGTAAATACTTCTGCCTTTTTAATTTTCTAGAAGAATTTGTATAAAAATGGTACTACCTCTTCCTATGTGTTTAGTAGAATTGACCATGAAAATACAGAAACGGAGGATTCCTGGTAGGAAGATTAGTAACTAAAATTCAATGTTGTTAGCAGATACGAGTTATTCAGGTTTTCTGTTTTTTCCTGAGTGAGTATGATGGCTAAGTTTATGTGTGAACTTGACTAGACCACCGGATATCGGATCAAACATTTCAGTAAAGACACACTAGGGTCAGATTAATAATTAAATTGGTAGCATAGTTAAATCAACTTTAAAAAGAAGAACAAAGATGTAAATATTAAGGTCATTACAAGTTTATAGTAATCAAAAGACTATGGGATTCTTTAAAATCAAGGGTCCTGAAAAAATTTTCACTGGTGCTATGTTTGTCCTTAAGATGGACATTGTTTAATGTGTGTTTACATATGTGCACACTTGAATATGTATGTCATTGTATGTCAATTTTATGACAATCATACCTCAATAAAACTGCAAAAAATATCATATGAAGAAAGAAAGAAAGAAAGAAAGAAAGAAAGAAAGAAAGAAAGAAAGAGAAAAGAAGACAAAAAAAGAAAGCTAGTTAGTTTAATGTGACTATGCTTCATGGCCCATCTGAATAAATTGCCTCAGAATACTCAAAACAATTTTAGCTCCTGTGCCCTACCCCAGACCAACTGGATCAAAATTTCGGAGGTCTGAACTCATTATTTTTTCAAAGTGCCTCTCCAATCCATCCAGAAGTTCTTATGTACTAAATGTTGAAATTCCCTGGTCAAATTCTGAAGTTTTTCCTGTATCTTCATGTTTAAGAGACTTATTTTGTGGTCAAGACTTTTTCAATAATGGAAACATGATTTTCATATTCTTTGGCTGTCCCACAATAAAATGTTTAAATCTTGGACAGTGTCATAATTAGTGTCCTATTTTCCATACTTAGGATTTTGCTCTGAGTGTGGACTCTAGGAGTTCCCATCACATAAAAACAGGGCAAGCTTTTTTATTTCACCTGAGAGTCCCTCTCTTCTGAAAGTATACTCTTTTTGAGATCTGCACTTTCCAAGGCCTCCATCTTCAAAAGGAAGAATGGATAATCCCCCAAAGAGAAGAGACTTACAAAAAAATAAGTATTTCCACTATTTTCAAATTATAGTTTTGGAGAACTTGTAAATGTAGAACAGTTGAGTGAAATATCATTCATTTATCCTCCCAAAACTCAGAGTCAGGAAATACAAGTTGGGATTTTTTTCTAAATGTTTTCTCTTCATAATTGTTTATAAGGTTGAGATCATTTTATATACATGTTTTTGAGATTCTAGTCTTTTATCTTAATGTCTCCTTTCACAGTTATTTCCTTAGATAATTCAAAACTATTAGCCTCATCCTTTTAATGTCTTCATTTGAGTCAAGTGTATGAGGGATTTATTATTTCAGCAATTGCTTTGCTATATTGCTACATTTAGGATGTATTTGCATTTTCATTATAAATAATGCTAAAATCTACTTCAGTGTTGCTGAAATGATTTATTAACTTACAGGTCAAAGGTTATGAAAATTAAAATTTCTTGATGCATATAATAGATTGCTTTCAGAAAGATTAAACCAGTTTAAATTTCCACTACCAGGGTCTGATAAAACCTATGTATGAAATCTCGCAAGGCTAAAATTTTATCCTTTTCTGAATTTGGCTAATTTGTTATGAATAGGCATGTTGCTTTTGCATAGGCTATTTTTAGTTATTAGACAAGGAAAAAAGGGTCACATTCATGGGCCAATGCTAATGCATAACAAAAAAAGAGCGAAGTGCTTGATTTCTATCTTTAACCTTGTCTGTCAAGGTTAGCAGAACTATCAGACCAAAGGAATGATAATAAACATTACTAAGATATTATCTAAGCCCAAGAACTGGAAGAAATAATTTTAATAACATCCATAATTTTCTAAAGATTTTAAGTTCTGTACTGAAAGACTCCAAGCCTTTATAAATGAAAATGCAAAAACCTTCTCAGGGATGCTTAGCTGAGATAAACTGAAAAATTAATCTTTAAACATATTATAGCTTTATTTCTTATCTGCCTGATCTAGCACGGTCTGTTACTACTGATGCATTTCTGTTCATTTCTTCCTCAACCATCTTATAGTTTTTGCTTTTTATATGTCAATGATATGTTTGATGTCTGAAGAATCACGAGAATTTTTGTGACTTGTAATTTCTATAGCTGTGAGCAGCAAGTGACCTCTCTTACCCTACTAAATGTTTGACATGGCATCAACTTTGGGGAGCACTACAGTGTGATGAGAGTACCGCCTACAGGCTGCATTCCCCACCCCGCAGGCTCAGCACCCCCAGGCCCCACCCTGACACCCTGGGCAAAGCCCTTAGCTCTCTATGCCACTGGTTGGCTGTGTCCACACCAAGAACAGGAGTACTTGCTCGCAGGGTATTGAAAAGATGAAAGGAGCTGTCAGGCATGGGCTGAAAACTTCAAAAAAGTAGTGCAACTACATTAGCTTTTCTTAATGCAATTTTCTCCTTTCCATCTTCTTTCCTACTCTCTTTCCAGAACCTGTCTTCCTCTTCCTCCCTCCTTTCCTGGCTAGTTTTTGCATTCCCCCTGATATGTTTGCAAATATTTAATTTTAAATTCTCTTTAAGAAAATCATCTGTCCTCTTTAGGGCAAAAAATATTGCATCTATGCAATATAAGAAACATTTTTAATAATTAAGAATAACAAATTTTATTATTAGAAGAGACATGTCCAATTTTTTATCTTATGTTTTTTTATTTCTTCAGTTTCCTTAATATGTCCTATGTGTTCTATCACTTGTGATATGGCTTATATATGCTTTAGCCTCTTCCCCTACCAGTAATGTGAAGGGGAAAATGAAGTAGTGGTCAGCTTTCTGCCTCCAGATCACATGGCTGTTTCTCATGCACGGATTTCAGCCATTTAGTGTCTGTGAGCACACCTCACTCCACTCTCTTACTTACTCTGAGTCTATTTTTTTTTAAGATTTTATTTATTTATTTATTTGACAGATAGGGGTGATTGATAACACACCAAAGGCAGCAGAGGGACCTTGCTGACAGGGACAGCAGGAGATGTGGAGGAAGAGCAGGGTCAGGACGTGATCCCTGTGGGCTCGGGGTGGGGGCTGTCCACACCCACCCCTGAGTTGCAGACTGTGTATGCAGCTATCTGGGATTGGCAGAACACCTGTTACTCTACATCTTACTGTTTTATTCCATAGTCATTTTTAAACATATATGATAATTTCAGAGTAACAATATCATCATATAGTTTTTCAGGAATCTGCACCTTAGAGAGATTTTTTTCTCCATATTTTCTTGATGCATATCATCTGTTTCCCTTTTTAAATAGCATCTGGATTATTTAGTCTGTCTTTCTATTAAGCACCGCTCATTCTTTGTTTACCCAGTTACTTTACAGCCTCTTCATGGGTCTCTGACTTTCACCTCCATTGGATCTCTTAAGTTCATGTTCTCCTTCCACTGTGCCTCTGCCCCGGGAGGGGATCAGCTTCTCTTTTTACCCGTCTTTCTGTCTTTCTGTGGGTTATTAAAACTCACTCCCTTCTCTTTCTTTCTCTGACATTCCAAGGATAACATTCATCGTTCCTTTCCCTTTTGGATCACCTTTTACTTTATTTATTAGTGAAGTGGCCCACAGATCCTCTCCTCTGTTCTCAGTTTACAAATCAGCATAGTGCACCTAGTAGTTAATTAGCGAGTATTTACATAAATACTCAGTATTGCACCAATGTGTCTGCATTTTCTCTGAAAATAGTAAACCACCGAGAAATCAAATCACCACAAATAAAGCAGAAAATGCATCTCAGCCCCCTCTTAATAGGAAAGGGTGTCTGTACTCCATCCATAAAGTCTGCAGGGAGGAGGGAGTATTTATGCTTGCCAGCCCTAATCCAGTCTTCACTCTCCTCTCACTCCTGAATCCCACACTTATGCATTTGTTAAGTCCATTGATGTCACCTTTGAAGAAAAGTTTGGAAGAAAAAAAGTTTACTGAGGGGACGAGCATCTGAACAAGTACAGAATATGTTTTCAAAATTCAATTTAAGTAGACGTTATTAGAATTTCATGGGTGAGGTATACTTATGGCAATGTCTGAGCAGCAGATGTGAAAGGGACCCCCGGCCTCTAGCCCCATGAGGAGTTCAGCACCACGGTCCTGAACCTCCTGCAGGCCCGTCCTCAGTCTTTTCGGGGCTTTCCAGTATCTATAATAGTAAATTCAGAGTCTTAGCTTAGAAAAATTGAGGACATCTTAAACATTCAGTGTGATATTTTACTTCAGAATCATAGCGTATGTTTTTAATTGATGTTAATGCCATCGTATTGCTATTCACATTTAAACTCTAACCATGATCATCATAGGCTGTTAAACTGAAAGGTACTTGTTAAATCAGGTAGTTCTTGTCACCAGAATAGGTTAGGGCTCTCCTAAATTCACATCGTGCCCTTCTGATCCAGCTGGGGCTATGAATCCAAATCTCCTTAATCTGAAGCCAAACTTCTACTGTTCCATAGTAACCTTGTTAATACAAAGAGAGCAAAGGCTCGTAGAGTTTGAAGAAAGTAATCAAGATGATGTTTTCCCCCTAATCTTCAGTTTATAGACTGCATCTTTATTTTCACTTAAACACAAAAAAGAAAGCTAGTGCACTTTTCCTAGCCCCTCATACTACTTACATCTTACACAGCAGGTGCCATCACTTGGCTGAATTCCATAACCAGGTACTACGGGTGTCAAAAATGTTTGACATTTCATGGAGATTAAAAAAAAAAAAAATCAGGGACACCTGGGTGGCTCAGTCATTAAGCGCCTGCCTGCAGCTCAAATCATGATCCTGGAGTCCCAGAGCTTCCTGCTCTGTGGGGAGTCTGCTTCTCCCTCTGTCTGTTCCTTCCCTGCTTGTGCTCTCTCTCACTCTCTCTGTCAAGTAAATAAAATCTAAAAAAAAAAAAAAAAAAAAGTTTAGTATTTCATGGAGATTTTTTAAAAAATCAGCGGTGCCTTGGGTGGCTCAGTCGGTTAAGCATCTTCCTTTGCCTCAGATCACGATCCCAGGGTCCTGGGATCAAGTCCCACATCCAGCTCCGTGCTCAGCAGGGTGCCTGCTTCTCCCTCTCCTCCCTACTTGTGCTCTCTGTCACTATCTCAAATAAATAAATAAATAGTTTAAAAAATCATTAGAATTATTGCAATAAATGATTAATGAAGAATATATGTAGAGTCTCTTTTTACATTATTTTGAGAGCATCAACATTTATATTAATCAATAACTACATTTTAGCTTTTCAGAAGTAATCTGGGATTTATTTCTGACCAAGAATCTGATGCAGATGTTTCCCTAACATTCAGAAAAGGAAAGTAAAGAGAAGACATTTTCTGACTTAAGAATTTGGGTGTTTCATAACAATTTCAAACCCACAAAAAGGAAAAAAAAATATTTTTCCTTGTATTCTGTAAATTGCTTAGCAACACGTTTACACTTGTTGGTTTATTTTGACAAATCTTTTTAATTACCATGGTAATGTGCCTGTAGCAGGCAATTTGAAAACTACAGTTATAGAAAACAAAACAATTAAAATCGCAGTAATCCTACTACCAAATGATAACAATGTACATACTGGTTTTACTTATTTTTAAAATATTTATAATATTTATTGTGTTATTTAGGATTAATGTTTTATTTTAGGCATCATCCCAATAAATATTATTTGAAAATAGTATTTTAATGATCACATAATTTAGTTTATGGATGATCATTTATTTAATGAATTTGTTTTTAAATGTTTCATTTTGTTTAACAATTATAAGTAATACTTCAACCCTATTTCTACTTATTTCCTTTGGCTATGTTTCCAGAAGAAGAATTACTGATGAGGGAGCATGCATTTTTTTTTAATTTAAGATTTTTTGTATTGCAGTTGATGCACAATTTTACATTAGTTTCAGGTGTACAGCATAGTAATTTGGTAACTCCGTACCTTAGGCTGTGCTCACAACACGTGTGGCTACCATCTGCCACCATGCAACGCTATTACAGTACCATCCTCTGTGTTCCCTGTGCTGTGCCTTTCATCCCCAGGACTTACTCATTCCTTAACTGGAAGCCTCTACCTTCCACCCCCCTTCACCCATTTTGCCCATCCTCCAGCCTCCCTTCCCTCTGGCAGCCATCAGCTGGTTTTCTGTATTTATGCATCTCTTTCTGATTTTTGTTTGTTCATTTGCTTTGCTTCTTTAAATTCCATATATAAGTGAAACCATATGGCATTTGTCTTCCACTCTCTGACTTATTTTACTTGGTATAATATCTTCTAGGTCTACCCATGTTCTTGCATATCACAAGATCTCATTCTTTTTATGACTGAATAATAATCCATTGTATATATATAGATACCACATCTTCTTTATCGATTCATCAGTTGATGGACACATGGGCTGCTAACATATCCTAGCTGTTGTAAAATAATTCTGCAATAAATGTAGGAGTGCATGTACCTTTTCAAATTAGTGTTTTTGTTTCCTTTGGGTAAGTACCTAGTACAAGATTGCATGGTATTTCTATTTTTAATTTTTTGAGAAACCTCCATACTGTTGGAGCGTGTGTGTAGAAAGGTCCCTCTGCTGCCTTTGGTGTGTTATCAATCACCCCTAATACTTCGTTCCAGCTCCAGTGCAAGCCTCAGCAATGCTTTGGGGGAAGAGCGTCAAGCTTTCGCTCCTGCATAAGGATTACTCTAGTTCTTCCAGAAATAAGCAACCTATATATATATATATATTATCTACCAGGTGACTTAGTGAAATGAGTTCAAGAAACAAGCAACCTATATATATATATATATATTATCTACCAGGTGACTTAGTGAAATGAGTTCAAACTTATGTGACACCTGGGTAGCAAAAATATGCCACTGCAGGCATTGAGAATCTCCGCTGTGAATTGCAACTAGTACTTCGCTGGTGACGAACCATCTTCCTTCATGATCATTCTTATATGGTTAGTTGTTTTTTTTTTTTTTATGGTATTTATTTGAGAGAGCGAAGGAATTAGAGTCGGGGGAGAAGAGGGGCAGGGAGAAGCAACCCTCTCCTTGAGCAGGAAGCCCAATGCGGGGCTCAATCTCAGGTTCCTGAGACCATGACCTGAGCTGAAGACAGATGCTTAACCCACTGATTAACCCAGACGCTCCATCATATGGGTTAGGTTATAAAAATCACCATGTTCAAATTGCATTTTTTTTACCTACCTTGTAGAATAACAATATGCTATAATGACTGTCAAATACAAGTTATTAAAATATCTGCCTAGGCCTAAGATGCAATGTCATATATTCTTGGCGAGGAACTTTTCTGTGTTTTGGAACTGAGCACATGGCAGCACCCAATGCCTATCTAGTAGAATGGACACCCATGTATGTGTATTCCTCCTTCTAGACTTAAAACTTGATGCGGGCAGAGCATTTATCTGGCTTCTCTTTGAATCCTTGATACTGCCTAGGACAGTACGATGCATTGGAGAGACTTTGAGTAAATATTTGTAAATAATGTCTTAACAAATGCAAATGTTTTTTGACATGATTCACATCACATAATAGACACAAAATACAGATTCCTAATCCCTAGAGAAATTCAATCCAATTTAAAAGAACTACTTTTAAAATAGAAATTTCAATGAAATGTTATACAATACTGTTGTAAGCAAAAGGACTGTTTAAAGGTAAGAAGCATAACATTCTATTGTTAATATCATGAAATGCACTAAAATTAATTATGCATTTCCATTTCTAGTGTTCAGGGCCACAAAGTTTCTATTTATACCTCATACCATTAAGATGATCCAGTTTCATGGGAAATATTTTCAAATGGTTAATGATATTCTCAACAAAAGCATGGAGAACAAATGTAGAGTTTTAATCTTAAAAATGTTCTATATTCTTCTCATCTCTATACTTAAGATTTTAGATTAAAAAAACCCACAGCACCATTATATAGTAGATACATGCTGAGGCCACTGTCCTATGATAACCAACTGAAAAGTAAAAACAACTGTGTGGTCAAATCCACATCACACTGAGGGGAAGCACATGGCATCGCGGTCATGACAGACAGGGCACTGATTCAATTCTAGACAAGTAACTTAGACTGAGCATCTCGGTGGTTTACTTGAAACAATCACTGTTGAGAGATATTGTCATCCTGTGTCATTGTTTTCAGATTTCTCTTTATAAAAAGTTCATGGATTAAATAAGCACCCTTTCCTGAGGCATATGTTAACAATGACACCGTCACAACAGTGGGGAAGCATCACCATATGGCACATACTAAATGAGGCTAGACTTTACGGTAAGCCTGGGGATACTAGGGAAAATGGAGGGGACAGTCGTTGCCATGTCTGCCCTGACAGCATACAGGGATGTAAGCATCATATCCCAGGAAAGGATGAGCACAGAGGAAGTTTTGATTTGGACAGGTGTCAGGTGGGGTAAAGAAAGTAAGTGAGACTCTCAATAAAAAGTCACGTGGAAGAGAGGCTGATCTCAAACAAAATGAAAAGAGTCCATGATGAAGAGTCCATCATGATCCTTGTGGCCTTAAAATGTCCATTTCATGAACACTATCTGCCTTGAATAAACATGAACATGTTACACTATCAGACAATGCACGAAGGGGGTCACCTAATAACAACTGAACTGATGTAGGTGAGAAGGCATCTGTGTAAATGGGGTTCATTGACTGTGATAGCTAAGTTGTAAATAAAAGTGTGAGAATTAGTTCATAAGTGTTCAAAGGCAAGGCCACAGACCCCCATGGCCACTGACATGGCTTCCAGTGCATGACAGTGAGGATCACTCGAGGGGACCAATTGGCTTGGCAGGCTCTGATGGCAATGCCACGCAGCCCAGGCAGGCGGCATGGCACACCTCTGCCGGGACGCTAACTAACTGTGAAATGGCATGAGGCCAGGACAAGACTCACCCCTGCGAGTCCCACAGAAATTTAAAAATGTTGTTCATGGTATTTTCCTTTGTCAAAAATGTAATTTCCACAATTCCGATTACAATTTTACCTAGCCTTTCCTCCAAAAGTAAAACCAATGAAATTTCTAATGTACATTCCTGCATTTGGACTTACTGTGGGGCCGTCATTTATCAGCACTACGACAGGTCTTTACACTGCCTTTCCCCTTCAAAAACTGGCTTTTGCTTCCAACTCACAGATTGTGTATTTAAAACTTTCTTTGCATGGTTATAATTCAAAAACTGACCAAGAGTCGGCTGCTTAACCGACTTGAGCCATCCAGGTATCTCTCAACTCATTTCTTTTTTTAAGATTTTATTTATTTATTTGAGAGTGAGTGAGAGAGAGCACGAGAGGGGAGAAGATCAGAGGGAGAAGCAGACTCCCCATGGAGCTGGGAGCCCAATGCAGGACTCGATCCTGGGACTCCGGGATCATGACTTGAGCCAAAAGTAGTCGCTTAAGCAACTGAGCCGCTCAGGCGCCCTCAACTCACTTTTTAAAAACCAGTTCTTACTACTCTGCATCATGTGACTGAGTGGCAAGTTGCAACTTTAGTAGAGAGGAATATTTGAGTCAACTGAATTAAATAAATGTCTACCAAGAGCAATAACAAACTAATAGCAATAACAGAGTGGGGAGTAGCCTGAAATTTAATCCGCACTGGGACAGACAGGGACCCATCAGCAACTATACTGATCTTTAAGGAGATATAATTGCCTTTATACATATCATAAATGATGTTTTTTAGTTCATTTTTTTTTCTTCCCAGGAACACCAGCTCTTTTCCATCCTGCCTATTATCATAAAAGACTTGGTTTGCAGTCTGCCAAGACACACGGTTGAGGTGATAAGCGGAGTATTTTTTGCTGAAAGTAACAGTTCTTGATGGAAAATTGTGAGAATTACCTACAATAATGGGTTGTACGAACAGCAAGGTGAGTAGCAATATAGCATTTCCTGTCTAGGAAATGGTTTCTGAGTGTGTTGGGTGTGGGAAGGAACTGCGTTTCACTATATACAGGACTGAATAACAGTGCCACTAGAATTCTTTCTAAAATATAAATATAATTATGCCATAAATGGCCTAAAATGGTTCTTGCTGTCTTCTGGCCCTCATCCTAGTTCCCCAGGCAGTCTCTAAGGCTTCTCCCTGCTTCTGCAGAACTCTCTGTACCCTCTGCCCAATCTCCCCTCTGCAGACCCCCTCACCCTCATCTTTGCCTCCACTACTCCCCAGAGATGTCCATACACCTTCACATTTTTTCCTATGATGCTCTTTTGTCCACATGGAATATTCTGTTGTCTCTTTAAAGCATGGCAGAATCTCATGCATCTTTCGATATCCAAGTGGATTATCCCATAATATCTGAATCTTCCTGCAACCTTCTGGGCTGGGGAGGATGAAAAGAAAAAAGAAGGGAATAAGGAAGGGGTTAGGGCAAAAACAGTGATTTTCCATAACATTCCTTGACTAGAATTTTCAAATATCCGCAGGGTCTCGAGGGCACACTCTTCCAGGACAAACACAGAACCTACCTTACTCTACCTATCAGCCAGGACTGCGAGGTCTTTGCTCCTCTAAACAACTGAGGATTTTAAAACATCATTCAGCTAGTTTAGTCAATTCAATAAATAAGTCATTACTACAGGTTGAGGACAACTTTTTTTTACATTTGACTAGAATATTTTTTTTTCCTATTTTGACTCTGGCTCTTGTGTAAGAAAACAAACTAACATAAAGAAAGAAAAGAAAAGAAAAGCAGAGAGAGAGTCTCTACTTACATAGAGGAGAATTCCTGAACTCAGAACTATGGGCTCAGGTCAGAGAGAGAGCTCTCATAACTGACATTCTGCCTTAAACAGTGGGCCTGGACTTCAGTTAATTTAACCATTTCCCAACTAAATATCACTAAGTAATGCTTTAATGAAAGCATGTTCATGACTACAGATTTTCCTATATTCATGAATTCAAAATATTCACAACTCTTATTTTTATGCACTTATTATGTATTTATTCTCAGAGAGAGAGAGAGAGAGAGAAAGAGCACAGCAGGGAAGGGTGGAGGGGAAAGAAAAGAGAGGCTCTTAAGTAGCCTCCAGCTCAGTACAGACCCCAACACAAGGGCTTGGTTTCACCACCCTGAGATCATGACCTGAGCCAAAATCAAGAACCAGATGCTTGAACAACTGAACTATCCAGGTGCCCCTCATTTAGAATTTTTCAAAATGCACTATGGAGAGGCTGATTTAGAGCAATTCATGTGAAAAAAA
The DNA here is from genome assembly GCA_004023965.1 of Spilogale gracilis. Taxonomy (NCBI): domain Eukaryota; kingdom Metazoa; phylum Chordata; class Mammalia; order Carnivora; family Mephitidae; genus Spilogale; species Spilogale gracilis. The sequence goes on from PITA01003391.1 coordinate 55,340, forward strand.
GGAAAAAGCAGAGTGTTAAATTTTGACCGTGAACTGAACATGAACAGACTAGCTAATGTTGTAACTGACTAAAACCCTGTCTAAATATCAATGTCTAAATAACGAATTAATATTCTCTTTTAGCTCATGTCAGATCATGACCATGAATTCCCAAAATATATAGAGTTTAGTTCTAGACAGATCGTAACAGGAGTATGGGGTTAATTCAGGCCAATATATTTTAATGAAATTATGGTAAATCCAAAGGCTATTCAAAATGCCAGAACTTAGATGTTAAAGGTCTTAGAAATCAAGTTATATAAGGAAACGGTATTTAGCTTGAGAAAGTGTGAGGGGGACGTGTGATAAGCTTTTTAAAAATGTGAAGGGTTTGAGTCACACAGAAGAGCTAGACTTGTGTTGTGTTATTCAATTCTGGCTAAGAATTAGTTGTTATAAATATGCAAACAAGGAACAAACTCCTGGGATGTCTGGGTGGCTAAGTCGGTTCAGGTCTTGATCTGAAGGTCCTGGGATCAAGCCCTGGAGAGTGTCCCTCTCCCTCTGTCCTCCCCCACCCCCAACCATGCTCTCATTCGCTCTGTCTCTCACAAATGAATAAACAAAAATACTTAAAAAAAAAAAAGAAAAAAAGAAAGAAGCTCCTCCTTCTCTCCTTTCCTTCCTCTCACATTCCATCAGCAAAACAGTTACTGAGTAGGAAACAGAAATGTTCCAAGCACTATGACAGGCCCTCAGGAGCAGAGATATAATAAGCTATCATCCTAGATCTCAGGGAACCTGCCATCCACTGGAGTCAACAGATCATCTACCTACCTACCCACCTACCTAGCTACCTGCCCACCTGGTATAAATCATTTTCCAAAGCATATACAAAATACAGAAAGTACTAAACAGGAAATGTTGAGTATTCAAGCAAAAGCTGACCAACATCTGTATTGGATGGGACATCAACTAGGTTTTTAAATTTATAGCCCCTGTATATTTATGCTCCTCTCCTAAAATGACGTGCATAGTCTTACAAGGTGTATTTACCTAAAACATGTTTATACCATATTTAACATAAGCCTGTAAAATATTATTTATATCATATATATATGATTTCAGGAAAATCAAAGATATAAAAACAAAAACATTTAAATTGGGGAGGAATGTCACTCAACATTAAAACCAGAATTGAGCTCCTTGGTTAACAGAGGAAAGAGACAAAGGTTTTGACTTAAAATTTTCCATTAAGAAAGGAAGAAGCATGAATGTTTCTCAGAAGAAAAAGAATACCTTAATTTAATAGTTTTTGGAGCAGAGAAGTGGTGAAATGCCTTTCAGTCTTGCCTGGGAAACACTGTATGCAGTTGAAAATTAAATAATTTAATCAAGGGTGGTCTAATTTCAAAGAGGGGAGGCAGGGTTAGAGCACCTAGCAAACTGTGAAATTTACTACTGAAGGTACAATGGAGATAATAAAGAATTGGCAGGAACAACATTAAACAGTTGACTCCAGCCTCCTATTTTCACAAGTTTTCTGGTTTCATGAACTTGAAGAAGTGCAAACAAGCAGTCAGTGTCTGAACAGATGGGATTCTCCTGAGTGTGCTTACTAGTTCACCTGGCTTCCCAAACAGGCTTTCTTCTACTTTGAAAGTGGACTGGATCAGCATTTTCTAGTTATTTTGTCAGCTGACACCACATTGTATAAGCACCCAGAAGTTCCCTTGTACCAGATATGCATTTATCAAAGTGCTATCTGACCAGCACAAGGTATGTTAATTTGCATTAACAGTCCCACTTTCCTCCTTCTAAAACTTACTTTCTCCCTTACTTAGCCCATCCCATACTGAATCTAATGGAAACAAATAGGAAAAAAAATGTTTATGGTAAGGAAAATATATAACAATTATTTTGGACCTACTATCTCATTGCCTTCATATTCTCTCCTTGATTTTTTTTCTAGAGTAACACATAAATAGTCTTAATTATCCTAAGGACGTCCCAAAGATGAGCAAAGGGAAAATTCATCACCTATCATTCATTCATTTATTCAAAGATATTCAATGACTTACTTTGTCCCAGGCATTGGGCAAGGTTATGAGGATGTATCATTTAAGGAAGATGAAGCCCTTGGTTTTGGGAGCTGTTCTTCAAGCAGGGAATACAGATGATAAATAAGTTAACAAGTACAACTAATAATTATAGATTGTGATAAAACAAAGATGATCCTAGGGTTGGTAATGCAACACAGAGCAGCTAGAATTTGGGAGGGAAAGGGTTTACTCCAGAGAGGTTGATCAGGAAGGCTTCTCTTAAGTGGTGATTTTTGACTTGAGTCCTGAAGGTTCAGGAAGAGCCAGTGAAGCAGATAACTGCATTGGAAGAGACAAAAAAAAGGGGGGGGGGCATGTCAGAGTGGCTCTGTTGTTGGGCATCTGCCTTTGGCTCATGTCGTGATCCTGGAATCCCAGGATCAAGCCCCACATTGGGCTCCCTGCTCAGCAGGGAGCCTGCTTCTCCCTCTCTCACTTCCCCTGCTTGTGTTCCCTCTCTTGCTGTGTTTCTCTCTGCCAAATAAATAAATAAAATCTTAAAAAGAAATAAAAGGAATATAAGTACAAGACATAGAGAAAAGAATGGATTAAAGTAGGTTAAAGAACCAAACAGAAGATCAGAAGACCAAAGGGACTCCAGCACAGTGGACAAGGCAAAGAGGTGGGCAAGAAGCAGATCGTGAGGGAGCATGCGAGACTCACAATTTTACTCTACGAGAATAAAAACCTCTGGAAGGCTTCGAGTAAGGAAGAAATGGTCTCTCATTTTTAGTATGTCAAGTAGATGGAGAGAAGTAGAGCTGAAGCAAGAGGATAATTCTGAAATCACGAGAAATGAACCACTGGCTAGAGTAGGATGTGGGGACAGAAACAGAGAATAGTGGAAAAATTTTGATGCACGTAGGAGATGTCCTTCAGTTGGATGGTGAGTGACAAACAGGAAAAAAAAAAGCAGGAAGTAAGGGGAGCAACAAAGAGGGATGATAAAAAAATCAAAACTATAGTGGTGTGACCACTGGGCACTGACAGGAAAGGTAGATGAGGAACAACAAGCAGGAGAATTTGGGAAGAGAGAAAATGCAGACCTCCCATCCAAGCTCAAAATCAGTCCAGGAAGAGCAGGAGATTCTCATGAATGTATTCATGCAAAGCAGCCGTCAAAGAATAACTCATTCAGGAAAACAGTACCAAAAATAAATAAAATATATAAGTTCCTAACAGACAAAACAAAAGAAATCCCCAAAGAGTTAGTGTTATGAATATAATGTCTAAAATCACAAAAGTACTACAAAAAATGTGGGATAATATATTTATACTTTTAAGCTTAGGAATACTTTTATAAGTACAACCAAAAACCGAGAAGCCATCAAAAAAAATAACTCACAGATCTGACTACATAAAATTTTAAAATGTCTGTATGATAAAAGGCATTGTACATGGAGCCGGAAGCCAAAGGCACAGTAGAAAAGTAATGTGCAACGTGGACAACAAAGGGTTAAATTTTATAGTACATAAAGCACGCCCAAAAATGAAGAAGAAAATGTTGGCAAAGGAAGAGAACACAAAAGACACAGATCTTTTAAATATAAGAAAATATTCTCAGCCTCGCTATTAATAAGAAATATGCAAATGAAAGGAGCAATTAGAAATCATTTCCACCCATCAGGACAAGTGAAGATTCAAGACACAGAATGGCTTAGTGTTGGCAGGTCATGGAGAAACAATTATTCTCACATTTTGGTGGTTGTAAATTTAAGTAATATTTTGTTTTTGAGGAGAAGAAATTGACAGTATCTATTAAAAACAAAAACCAACATTATTTGGCAGAATAAATTTCATTACCAGGAATTAGCCCCACAGGAATGTTCACACAGGTACATAAATAGTTCTTGTGCTGTTTTGTTTGTTATATCAAAAACGTGGGAACAACATAAATGTTGATCCAGTGGATACTGATTTATCATTGCAAATGCACGATGACATATGATGAAGCAGTAAAAGAAAATGAGACAGCTCTTACATACTGATTTGTTATGGTATGTAAGATAAACCATTAACAAAATGCAAGCACAGAACATTATCATTTTTATTAAATGCTTTTGGTTTTAGATATATATTAGCATCATATGTTTTTAGCAGTCTTTTGTCTCCCTACCTGGGTCTGCACTGTGATTATCTCTAAGGGGTAGGATTACAAAATACTTTGGCTTTTTAAGATTTCTGAATTATTTGAAATTTTTGTAAGTACATGTTGTTCAAAAACGAAAAAATAGGAAAAATGGGAAGAACACAAGGGCATAATATAGTTGAAGTTAGTGATGACAAACTGCTTATTTTAGAAGCATATAAGCAACAAAAGTAAGCCAACACTACCTAGAGCTGACTATGTACTTTGTCCTGTATCTGAAGAAATATGGTCGTCATTCAAGGAAAGTACGCAATCTCACATTTTCTTTCTTACCATTTATTTCTAAGATAACTTTTTATTTGTGATACTACTAGTTTTATTAAGTCAGAGACAAGTGATGGTGCTACGAAGATGGAGCAATTTTGACTTGGGTGATGTTCTTTAAGAACACAGTCAACACTGTTTCTTTGGAACCCCAAAACATGTCAAAGAAAACCTGGAAGAAAATGACTCCGTACTTGGGAAAGCATATTTTGAACAGCTTATTGTGAAACCAAATAGTCCTCCTAGAAAAAGAAATAACACAGGTAGGTGGCCAACTGATGAAGGAACCAACGGTGTTTACCTGGCACTTAAAAGAGTCATTTAATCATTTTTACACCTGGTGGCATTCACGACGTGGCTTCAGCAGCAGAGGGGGAGGGGGTGTCATCAATCAGAACGAGACCTCTCCCCGTTTCTGTGCCGCACTGCAAATCACACAGAAAAATCAACGTAAAATGCGATACGGACCAGTGGGGGTGAATCATAGTTGTTCCAGGAAAGAGGGAGCTTTGAGAAAAACATCTTTCTATTTAAAAGCAGAGTTGCCTGGCTGCTGTCACACTGAGGGACGGTATCTCGTGGACACCGTGTTTGCAGGCTGCTATGCTATGAATGGCCAGCAACAATGACTTTCCTATCTGATGGCCCGGATACTTGACGGTCAGGCAAATCTTCCTGACTACAGATCTCTCTCTCCGCATATAAAATGATGAAAATAATCACAGTAACGCCTGCTTCTCGGAGTTGTGTTAGAGTTGGGGTAACTCCCAGGAGGCCCCTGGCACACAGTCAGCTCCCTTCTACAGTCACTGCATTCACAGGAGGAGGAAGGAACATCAAAGATCAGGAAGTTGTCAGCCACGCCAGATCTCGCCAACTATCAATGGACAAGGAAGACTGAGGAATAACAACTGGACTTGCAAATCTGTAAGTCACTGATGACCTTCAAGAACACTGTGTTCCAGGAGTGTAGATAGTGAGGGAAAAGATTAAATCATGACAAAAATAGGAGGAGCTAATGTGGAATGTGTGGAACCTCGGACAGTAAGAGAAGGAATAAAAATAATAGGAGGACAATTTGAGAGGCCGAAGACCAAGCCAAGCATGTTTCCATTCAGGACACAGTGATTATTTTCTATGTCAGGAGAGAAGCTAATGGAGATGGATTTTATGGAAAGATTCCTGGTTAGTTTCAAGGATAACCTCCAACTGGCTTCTAACATGATAAAGCAGGGAATGAAGCACTGTTTATTTCTAATTTACATGTACTCTCTCAAGGCAGTGGTCCTGGGCCTTTTTTGTGACTGAGATTCACTGAGAAGTCGTCCAAAAGTCTAGTGTCTGTCTGTCTGTCTGTCTGTCTCTCTCTCTCTCTCTGCTTAAGAACACAAAATTCTGTGTTTAATTAAGAGAATTTATAAACCTCTTTAATTCACCCATGAACAAATCCTCTCTCTGAATCATCTACAGATTCCAGATAAAGTTATCCTCTCTAGGGATGTGGAAATACTTTTGAAAAAATAGGAATTTAGACTTGTATATATAAATTAAAACCAGCAATTCAGTGACAGGTCAAAAATATTCCTATGAAATATCTACAAGATACAGGTGTTGATATATATATCAAGATATATATATATATCAAAATATAAACAGAAAATAAAAGTCTTCCAAAGTTAAGATCCACTCAGAAATAAAAGCTCCATATGACACAGAAAATGTTAACACAACTAAGTTTAATTGTGTTCTAATTGCATTCTGTATATTTCCCGTAAAATTCCCATAAAATTGGGAATTTTATTCCCATAAAATTCACGTGTGGTAGTGTTATTTCCCTATATTTTCAGATTTAGAAACTGAGGCTCAGGAGTGTTAAGTAACTTACCCATCATCAGCAAATTCAAGACCATCTGGTTCAAAAGTCCAGGGAAGACTCTCTCCCTACCTCTAAGTAAAACAGAAGAATATGCTAGGCCACTATATACAAAAGAGTATTATTAATAGAATCTACATGGGGTTAATAAAGGCTACCTTTTTTTAAACTGGTCAAATGCAAAAGACAACTCTAAAGAGAAGAAAAGCCTGATGTTAAAAATCAGTTATCCTTGCAATATGTTAAATTCTGCAGGCTTTGACAGGGTTTTTCACTATTTACTTCAAATGTTCTTCACCTCTTGATGCCTGTGAAATTACTCTTGTCTCATTTTCCTCAGAACTTCCTGAACCCTCGTCTTTTAGTCACCTAGCTCTTGCTGCCCTCTAAGTGAAGGTACTTCCTAGGATTCTGTCCTCAGCATCTCCTCACTGTCCTGGCTTCCCTGGGTGGTCTCACCACCTCCATGGATTCAGGCACCAAGACATGCCGGTCCTGGGTTCACACTGAGCCCTGCAGCTACCAAGGTGCCTACCCCACTGTCTACAGCACAGCTCCAGGTGAATGTCTCTTCAGCCCTCAAAGTCCTGGACTTCTGAGAACCTCACCTCCCGCAGTCAGAGCTGCTTCCTCTCCTGGGGCTCAAGTCTAGTCAATGGAAACAGTACCAAGTCATTTGCCCAGACCAGAAATCAGAGAACTCATCTTGAATTCTTACCACACTTCCTTTCTCCGTACCCACAAAGGTATCCAGTCCATCAATAAGTTATTTTTTTTCAAGATTTTATTTATTTATTTGTCAGAGAGAGTGAGCAAGCAGGGGAACAGCAGAAGGAGAGGGAGAAGCAGGCTCCCCGCTGAGCAGGGAGCCCAGTGCAGGGCTCGATCCCAGGACCCTGGGATCATGACCTGAGCTGAAGGCAGCCACTTCACTGAGCTCCTCAGGTGTCCCCACGCCATTACTAAGCTCTGTCAACTGTTCTGTAGTTTTGGATCTGTGTGCTTTTCTCTCTCCTCAGGGCGTCTGCTTTTCTTCAAGCATGTACCATCCTAAACTGTATGACTTCAAGACTCCAGTGACTTGCCTTTTCCTGCTGTGTTGTCTCCTTCCAATTCATTCTCCTTCCTGCAACCAGCCTATTCTTCGTAACATATAGATCTGATTATGTATGTCACTGTCGTGTCTTAAGTCACCGATGGGCCCCATTTATATTCAGAGGAGTCCCCTTACAGCAGCCACAGGACCCTCTGTAGATCCCCAGGCCTCTCTGCCTCCTTCCCCTCCCCCTCCCCTCACACTGGATGCTACAGCCAGACCAAACCCCCCAAGACCTGGCTCTCCCACAGCTTAAGGCCACATCATGTGCTGCTCCCTGGGCCTGCTGGCAGGCCGCCCTTCCTTCCTCCTTTTCAAATGACTCAACTAGAGCTTTAATACCCAGACCCACTGACATCTCAGCTGGGATGCCAGGCCACGTCTGCTGCTATTCCCACAGTCATCTCTGTCCCAGCTCTCTGTTTCTCTGTGAGGGCACTTTGCCTGATTGCCACGATACTAATGGACTTGTCTGTCTTTCCCACTGGGCTAGCAGCTGCCTGAGGGCAGCAACTATCCCTACAGGTTCTCCTACCCTTATTCCTAGCACAGGGTCTTAAATGCAGTTGCCCTTGATAAACAGGTTTAAAGAACACACAGTTACATTCATTACCTAATCTAGAGAATGGATGGAAGAATTCATTATGTAATCTGATTTCAGCCTTTGCTATATCACTCACTGTCATATGATTAATGAGTAAATTGTCCAGAAATGTCTTGCCCTATTTTCTTCAAAACACTGCAAGTAAATTAGAAAAAAAGATAAATGGTGATTCTTTTCTGTTTAAGTAATCTCAATGTAGAGGTATTTTTTTCACACCCATTGGAGCCCTCGTAAAAGAACTTAGGATAATAATTCGAGGACCAAAGTTCAAACCCTGGTCTGCTAGCTTATTAGCAACCTGGTGTTTGGTAAGTCATGGGACTCCTTTGGGCTAAAGCTGGCTTAGGTCTTCTTAGAGTGTCTCCTTCCCAGACTAGTTTGAGGTCAGACTAGTTTGAGGTCAAATAAAATCATGTATATGAAAGCAGGTTAAAAACTATGTATCATCATAAAATGTAAGGTGTGTTGTAGTTACTCTTTATTTTAAATTCCCAAACAATAATAAAATTCTATAAATAAGATCTCGAAGTATTTCCTAATGACACAAAGTCAAAAAAATTTCCTGCTTGGGAAATAAACAGCACTTGGAATAATTTAGTTTATAAAAGTTTAAGGAAATTTTCTAATAGCTTTATGAAAGCTTAATCCTATGAAAATTGTGAAATATAGCAATGCAAATTATGCACTTTCCTATCCCTTAAGAAAATGACAAACTATAGAAATATGACTCATCTCTGTCTACAATCTCATGATAGAAAATTAAGAGGAAGAGAAAAAGATCATCAAAGAACTATTTCAAATCAACACGAAATTTTGCTATCAATTCAAAATAAAGAAACTTAAAGAAAGTCACGCAGGGTCACATCATTCATTTCCATAAAAAATAATTCAAAGTCAAATAGTACTTAATAATTATATTCTTCTACCAACAACTCTGCAGGTCAAATTATCAGAAATTTATTTTTAGCATGTTTAAAATTATTATATCAGCTCAATATAAACCCGTCGAATGTCTTTTCAGGGTTTCATGCCCCTCCAATGGAAAATTGAACAATTATATAAAAACTGTTGAATCAGAGCAAAGAGACAGTATCACTTACATTCAGTGAATTTTTATTAAATACCTATTGTATAAGTGGAAATGCCTATGGAGCCTACTGGATATAGTGTCCCATTTTCAATATAGTTAGATTAATTAAACATATATATTTTACAGACCAACCTACTTTTAATACAAGTAGCACTCATCCTAGATATTTAGGGTTGACAAAGAAAATGGCCACAACCAGAACTATTACTTAACTCTAAAAAGAATAACTTTTTCACCATGATGAGGGCATAATACCCGCTCTGTTTGGGACTGTTACAACTTTCTAGTCTGCTATTTTTGAAACTGCTCAATAGACTTTAGACAGAAAAAAGAGAGTAAGATTACATCATAAAAAAAAAAGGTATTAACCAAATGGTCCTTCCAATCCAAGTTAAAAAAGTTGAAAATATGTCATGAGATTCTTTTATTATTTCACCAAAGTTATAATACTGTATTTGTTATCTGTTCTGTTATGCATTTCCTATTGCCCACCTGAAATTAAAGAATCATTTCAAAAACTGAATATTTGTGGATTACATTGCAAAGGTACTGTCTTACCGAAGGAAGGATTTCTAATACAACTGGATGAAAATAATAATTGTAATGGTGAAAATATTTTTATCTTTGAGAACATTTTATGATAGACTACTTTAGTGTTTTGGTTATTACCTATGGCCAGATTTAACATACAACATCCTCCAAAACAAAATATCTCCATTCACTAACTACTGAAAATATAAGAAAACAGCATGCTTTTAGAGTCTCAAATGTTTTGCAAAGGACATAACCAATTTAAATAGCATGTGTGTTTATAAGGAAAGCTAATTTGGGTCAACCGTATGGCATTTTATTAAAAAGCACTGTCATCCTGAATTTATTTTTAAAATATCATTTTGCTATACCCCATACTTTGAATGAACCACAACAAAGGAAGGTATGCTTTAATTACATTTTGAAATGTGGATACTTGGGCTATTTATTACACCTATTTTTTATTGTTATTATAATAGGTCATAATTTTATATTCTTGTATTTCTTATAATTTCAGTTTTATATAGAGCCAAGTGTGACTTTCCAATGATGTGAACACTTTAAAAGCAAATCAGTATTAATATTACTCAAATTTTATTAAAGACAAAATAAAACATAAGCCAAAATTATTTTTCCACCCTCAGGAAGTGGGATTTATACCAAAAGTGGTAAGTCTGAGTTAAGCAGGTCTAGACTTATATGGTACGCAAACTGAATACACAGAATGTTTAGATTGTCCAAAGTATTCTTAGAGTGCTAAATTAACTGAGGCAGAAGAAGCAGTAGGAAATAGTATCTGTCCAGCAGATGACCAATATTCTTCATTCTTTAATCTGCTTTTGTGTCTTGTGAGTATACATGGCCTTTTTATGGCCCTTATTCAGAGACAACCACAGATCTTGCAGTTTGACAAGAACCCGCTACAGGTAAATCACAATTAACATAAACCTAGCCAGTCATATATTATATCTTAATATTTAATCTAACATAAAAAATTTAAAAATCAGTCTGTATCACTCTGAGAAATAAGTTCCATGTTAATTTTCCAGAATACTATTTTTATCCTTTTGTACCCAAAGGCAGAGAGCTTGATAGATGAGTTTGCCTCATGCTTAATGCTTACATTTCACCTTTAATCACACTGGAAAATCATACATGCATGTGCTCCCAGTCAGTCCACTCAAAAGACACCAATCCCCTAACCCACGCTCTCTGACAATTAATTCCCTCTCCCCGCAGCCCCCCCTTCTGCTTAGATTTGCCTTGAGGATATTCAGAACACTCATTTGTCAAAAAAAAAAAATTCTTGATTAGAAAATGTTTTTTTCCTCACTTACAATTTATGATATTTTTAAAATATTTTAAATGTACACAAAATCAATTACTTGTGATTATGGAAAAATATGATATCACAAACACTGCATTACGCTTGGATTAAAAATCAGTAGTTTCAAGGTTTACCTAGTTTCAGCTTTCTCAATCCCAACATGTTAAAGAATAACATATTATTTTTATTTTATATCTTTTGCTTTTTCATTCTGTGTGCAGCTTCTTGTCAATTCTCATGTGTACTTTACCACTAACACTTTATATAATATTTTCATCATATAAATAAAATAATGCTCATTAACTTATTAGCAAATGATATGAAGGAAGAAAAGATCAGCATTTTATAGTTTCTATAGCTGGAAGTCACAATATAAACTTTAGAATAATTAAGGAACTTAATTCGTAAAACCAAGATAACATAAAACTAATATATCTGCCACTTTTAAGAAAGTCTTTCAAAATTTAGTAATAAAGATTAATAAGTAGTTTATTGTTGACAAAGCACCATCACATGTATTTGGAACCCGAGTTATTTTTAAACTTAGAAATGTTTTGTTGATAAGCTCTCAGAAGAGATGAAAAAACTACTTAAAAAATAAATATATTCGGTACTTAACAGAATACTTTATAACTAGAACTACTTGCAATGTTGACATCCCTTTCAAAACTTGAAACACGAAACTAATAGCTGATAAAAATCTGTAAAAATAACTATCCACAAAGATACCTCTAATTCATGTATGTTTTTGCTTAAAGGTAACTCCTTTCTGTTATAATGTAGATATTATCACTAAATACAACAAATGATTTTTCCTAATTAAATAGTGCTCAGAGCAACTACAGAATTCCTGCAAAGTAATGCAATTGTGGCAGTTTACAAATTGTCAAATGCTTGGACCTCCTAAGAAAACCAAGTTCTAAAATCAAGAAATAGCTGGATGCCAAAAATTTAGGGAAAGCAATCATCGTATCTGTTAGATGGCAAAAATATATGAATTAAAATAATTAAATCAAAAAAGCAGATATCCTGCAAATATTTAAAAACTCTTTGCTCTTTCAGTATCACTTACTTGTTCAGTATAGTTTCTTGTACTGAAAGGACTTTTAAAATTAAAATGGACCCTATTTACTATCATAAAAATACAAATCAAATTAAACATTTTATAACTGCAATGCAAAATTTTATACAGAATCCATTCCTATGTATCTTATATAATCTAGGGCCATTATCTTAACACAAAAAGATTTGAACAGTAGTAAATTAGCACGTAAAGCTGAGGAAATATTTGAAACATGTATTTCAAGAGTGAAAATGCTATGTGAATGCTGTACTGATTACATTTTTGAGTTTCAAATCAATATGTCATTGATTATATTTTTTTTACACTAAGTTAGACTGTATTTTGGTGAGGGAGAATGGTGCCAGGGTCTCATTATAGCACAAGGTGAGGGCACCAGTTCAGTTTCACCCTGCAGGATGAGAGATGAAGCTGGGTTGGTTCGTGAATTCCACTGGATTGTGGACTAACGGGATTTGGCACCAAGGTAAAGATTCATGGAGCTCTAGTCACAGGATATATGCATTACGTGATAGTAAGAGACATTTACAGCCCAGAATGTAAGAGCAGGGCGGCCTCAAGTGACATCACCAGATCACCAGCAGCATCAACCCACCTACCAGAATATATATCCCCCACCCCAGCACTCCCCTCTGCCTCAATCTCAGCAAGACTTCCTTCGCCCCCTCAGGGCAGGAGAGAGTGTCTCTTCCTTAAAAGCAAGGCATAGGCTTCCTCAAGGGAAAAGCAAATATGAACACACAAAGGAACAGAATTAAAAAAAACTAGACGGAGTACAATTCCCAGTAACTTGACATTCACATAACAGGAATACCACTGAAATGTTGCAGGGTGAAATCAACTTGAATTATCAAGACAACAAATGAAAATAAATAAATAAATAAATAAATAAATAAATAATAAGGAAGGACAGATGAAGACAAGGGAGAAAGAAAGACCAGCTGAATATTCCTGAGACTAAATCTTACATATACATAATCTTAAACTCTGACTTGTTCTGGAACCAGTCAACTGTGGGAATTGTGCATTTCTTTCAAAAACCATTTTTAAAATAATCTAATAAAGAGGAGGAAGGGGGACTCTATTGCTTCATTTTAATTCTCTTCTAAGTTAATCCACAACTTATGTTTTACTTACAAGCATTTGTCACAGCAAAACTGTTGGCTGTCTCAATGTTGTCCACATGAGGTACCAAATTAAAAGGAGCTTCCGACGCATTGGGGCTGGTATTATGAAGAAAAATTGCTAATCGAAAAGCCGTGTATTCCTGATCTGTGTTTCTGATGAAGAGACCACCTATTAGAAACAGAAGGAAAAGCACACTGGGTGTTTCCTCTTGGAAATGCAGTACCCACCTCCCCAAGCACCATCAAATCCACTGGCATTTAGCAACACGCGGGATTAGGAGGCTCTCCCTGCCACATCTTGGGACTGTCCTTTGTCCCTAAGACGCATGCTAGTATTTTAGTTTTGGGTACAGCTCAGCACTTTCCTGTCCCAATCTGTCATGATCACAATGACCTCTGAGACCATTGAGCGTGTTTTTCTTCCTTTCTCTTGCCCTCCCCATGATTCCCAGCACACTGCTACACCAGCCACGCTCGGGGCATTTCTGTCTAAGAAGCATGCAGATGAACAGAAGAGAGGGTTTGCATTATGATGTATAAATAAAGGGATGTGGTGACAGCAAGGGTAGAGGGGAATCGGAAAGGAGACATGAACTTTGTTTTCCTGCCGCTGGTGGGCTCAGCCTAATTAGCTCTGTTTTGTGCACAGGGCAGGAGAAATGATGCAGTGTTGAGGCTGGGCTTAGCTGGAAGAAATTCAATAGCTGCGTCCCATAAAAAGACAGGAGAGGAGAACAGCAAGGAAAAAGACACGGATGGGCAGGGTCGCTAGCAGTGGGGTCTAGCAGGAGGAATACGAGAAAGAGACTTAACAAGAAAACAAAATAAAAGGGGAGAAGGTTTCTGGGAAAGCGATCGAACTTTGGAATCCGTTAACCGGCAGCAAGCAAAGACAGGGCGGTGCAGGTGGAAACGCTTTTTACCCCAACAGTGTCTTTCTGGAATGGCCAGAAAGCCGAGAAGTCCAACATGGGAAGAAGTGTGTTTAAAATACAGAATAATAATTTTAAAAACCCCAACAAACTCGACATCCCTTCACGTTCCACAGAGAGAAATGAGAAGAAATACAACATTCAATGTAATCAAACCCCACGGAGGTTGTGTCCCCCCCCCCCAACTTATTCCAACCCTAGTTAAGCGACTTGAACCAAAGGTGGCAGTGGGAGCACGGGCGAGGAGGAACCGGTGGGCAGGGTGTGCATATTTCAACTGAAAAACCAGCCCGAAGAGGCAGTCTTGTGCACGGGGGCAAGGAGAAGGGAGAGACAGAGGGGAATGGAGCCGCTGAAGGTCTCCCCGAATTGCTCACGGGCAACTCATTTAACTCACTTTCGGATACCTGCCCCAGGCACCCACATGCACATCCCACCGGGCAGAGCTTACCTATCTGCACGCTGCTCGGAAAGGCTCCCATGGCGAGTCCCCAAAATCCGGAAAACAACAAGACAATCTGTCTGCAAATAATCCTCATCTTCTTTTCTCCTCTCCCTGGCGCGCGCTCTCTTTCTCTCACACTCTTCCTAATGGGTGTTCAGAGAGGCATTGACGATGGCGCTAAAATTAAAAACAACCAAAAAAAAAAAAAAAGAAAAGAAAAGAAAGAAAGAAAAGGAAAGGAGAGAGGTGTGGGGTGGTTGGCGACTGTGACTGCTCCCCTTCAGCAGTCCATCGCGAGCTGCCAGCCTTTTCCCGCAGTCTCCATGGCCCTGAGAGCGGTTTCCTGTCCGGCTGCAAATGTTGCACATGCAGAAGATGGAGGTGGCGCGTCTAGTGACTCCTCGCGGGGACGAGACATGCGCCCTGTCCTCGCCTCCCTCGCGCCCGGCCCGCGCTCGCCTTCGCGCACACACACCGACACTGCGCCGTGGCCGCCGCACGCGCGCCCGGCCCGCACGCCCGCACCCCGGCACCAAGCGCGCCCCTCCCCGAGCGCCGCGCTGCCTTCGCGCGCCCCTCGTCCCCCGCTCGGCCGGCTGCACCCCGCCGGCGCTCCCTGCGCGCCCCGCTCTCCCCACGCTCCGCCGCCGGGCTGGAGCCGGGTTTTCCCGCTCACCACTCGCCCACTCCCTCCTCTCTTCTCCCCCGGCTCGCGGAGGGACCTACTCCAGGGATGGGCACCCCCTGCGCCCCTCTCCGCTTCTCCAGGCGCCTCCACTTCTCCCCCGCACCGGGCAGGGAACTAACCCCGCGGACAGGGTGTGCAAGCCCGGATCAGGGGCTCGGGGAGTTAGGGGCTCCCCGGGCCCCCGGCCCCTTGCCGCATTCTTGCAAGCTCGCGGGGAGGACCGGCTGCCTCCCTCCCTGACAGCCCTCGCCCTTCTCCCAGCCTCGCCCTCTGCTGCCGCTGGGCTGCGCGCGGGGGACTCCGGTCCTCGCTGCAGCAAAGATTTCTCACCAGCAAACAGCCCGGGAATCTGGAGAGCCTGAGACAGGAATGGATGAGGTGAAGGGGCCCAGGGAGGAAGAGGAGGAGACAAGAAGGCAAAGGGCAGCCCCAGCAGGTTTAAGAGGCTGGGGCCAAGGAGGAAAGAACTGGAGAAGGGATGGCTGGGGAAGAGACCCTGGGCAGAGGTAACATCCTCAGAAAGAGAGGGAGGACCAAAAAGTTTATTTAAATAGCAAAGTTGAGGGTAATGAGAGGGATGAGGAAGAGCCTGAGAAATGAGAACTGGGGGGAGGGGGGTTCCCAGTACATTGTTTGAAAGGCATGACAGGACCAAGAGTAAGAAGAACTGCGTGGAGTGCAAAGCCCGGAGAATGGTTAACGCCTCCCTTCTTTCCAGCAGCCCATTTTGAAAGACACTTTTCCTCTGTGCTGTGGCCCACTTCTGGAGAATGATCCGACACAGTTCAGGGGCTGACCAAGGAGGATGGCGAGCAGTGCTTAGGGCAGTGGGCACAAGAATCTGAGAGAAAAAGGGGATATTTTTCAGGCACACCTTTTCTTAGCTGGGGCTCTGGAATATTCACCTGGCTCCATGGCACCCCCAGACTTCAGCTCTGCCCTGATGGTGCCCATGATTGTGTGGACTGGGTAGAAGAACACTGATTATCCTAGAAAGTTTCAAGGCTGAGGCTGTGTTGGATGGAGTCTGTGCACACCCTCAAGAGTGACTGTAGCTTTCTGATTTCCTCTCTATGTTCACAGTAGCTGCAACCCACCAATTCATTAAACTGTGAGAGAAAGCGTTTTTACATCTTTATAGTTCTTTGGGTGCCGCTGGTTGGATCCTACCCTTTGAGAGCCTGGGAAGTATGGTCAGATAAATTCATACTAAGCTTCTGAGCAATCATTATAGGCAAAGACTCTCCTTAAAGGTTAAGAAAACTGAGGTTGAGTTTCCCATTACATTTTCAAAAGAATATAGTAAGCGGCCATGTTTACCCAGTACAACATTTGGGAAAAGAGCAGAATGGCTTAGCTTGAGTAGAATTCTTACAAGGGCCCCATCTGGTTAGATGTTTTTTTGAAATATGCACCACCATTACCCCTTCAAGCCTCCTTATACAAGTATCACCAATTACCTGTATTTGTAATTTATAAAGGACATTTCATCATCCCTGCTAAAAACTTCAGAATGCTTTTCTTCAGAGTGTTTTCTTTTTAAGTTCTGAATTTTGCTTTTAATGTTGCATCCTTTTGTGGTTGCTGGTATTTACCCACTTTTCTGTTCCACTGCACCACAGAGCATTATGACAAAAAACAAACTAATTGTGAGTTACTGGATTATACAAATCATACATTTGTCATTTCAGTATAGAAGACTTTGGTCTTGTGAGTCAAGTGGGAGTTGAAATGTTTTTCTTTTTGTCTTTTCTGTCAGTATAAAAACCAAGGCAGTAAATAATATCATTGTGTATCTCTTATAAGACAATAAATAGGCCACATAAAATTCAAGTTGAGTTTAAGTTAAATTAAAATTTCAAAACCCACCAAATCATGAAACTCATCACCTAATTGGGCAACGAATGAAGTTCTGCTTGATGCACGGGGAGAATTAGCGACTCTTATTCTCAGAACTGAAAGATCTGAGTTCTCCTCTGATGTAATGCTGCCCTCAGCTCAGACACAGGAAGAGTTTTCTGGTTCATCTCACCACCACAATGACACCTTGGCTAAGAGAACCACAGATAACATAAGTGTATTTTTCTGAGACAAGAATCTGGGTATTTTTTTAATTTCTATTTTTTTCCAGTTAATAAAAACCTCTATTCAATTTATAAATCTGAATGATCTTTCTCTGTGTATCTCTATCCCTCTATGTAGATAAACATCTATAAATATCATCTATCATACCTGTCTTTAAGATGCACCATGAGGGAAAGCGTTTGTGGAGTTGGTTAGTGGGGAAGGCAAGTGGAGCTGTAGCAGACTGTGTGTATTCATAAATAATAAGAAAGATCATCGACAATGCTGAAGACAAAACTGTCACAAATAACAGTGCGGCTGGGGCGCCTGGGTGGCTCAGTGGTTGAATATCTAACTTGGTATCAGCTCAGGTCATCAATGATCTCAGGTCCTTAGCAGGGAGTCTGCTGGAGAGTCTCTTTCTCTGTCTCTCTCTGCCCCTGGACCTCAACTCTTGCTCCTTCTCTTTTTCATTCATATATACATACACACACACACACACACACACACACATATATAAAATAAAATAAAATAAAATAAAATAAAAATGTTTCTCATAATGGTAGGCCTGGCACTTTCACTTTTAATCCTGAGTGTCTGGTCCTCTGAGACACAGAGGTCCACAGACAGACAGACACACACACACACACACACACACACACACACTTGATTTTATTGCTTTCAGGATATTTTCAGTGAATATTTTCACAGTTTTCTGAGCTGCAATTTACTAAGACATTAAATGAAGGTATCATGCCAGAAGATTTCTAAGATTCCTCACCACTTCCCAGATGTCTGACCCTGTGAAGTCAACTCAGTTCTGCTTTGGGAAAAGCCCTGGTCCTATGGGGAATGAGCCACAACTTCGTACTCAAAACCCTCACACAGTGTGTCATAATATGACCACAGAGAGTCAATGAATCAAGGAACAAAGAGGGCTTTGTGGAGCTTTTTCAATGATAAGAAATACATACAGATAGTTTAGTAGGTAGAAAAATGGTGTCCAAGAGTCTGTGACTGTAAAACACACAGTGCTGAGCTGTTTGGGGGTACAGACTTGGAAGTGAAGAGGTGGATAAGAACAGAAGTCAGGTTGAGGCATATCAAATAAAGGCAGGGATAATGAAATGTCCTTTATAAATTACAAATACAGGAAGTGAAGAGGTGGATAAGAACAGAAGTCAGGTTGAGGCATATCTAATATTGAGTAAATTTTACACATATATATGATACTATTACAGATTATACATTGGTGATGAGTTAAAAAAGTCACTATAATTGTAAATTATATATATAATTTACTATATATATATAAATTATATATTATATATTACCATATATAATTATACTTACTATATATATAATTTACTATATAATTTATATATAATTAATATATTATATAATTTATATATTATGTATTGTGTAATTTATATGTGAAATATTATATAATTTATATATTATATATTACTATATAATTATACTTACTATATATAATTTACCATATATGATTTATATATATTATATAATTTATATATTATATATTACCATATATAATTATACTTACTATATATATAATTTACTATATAATTTTTATATAAAATATTATATAATTTATATATTATATATTGTGTAATTTATATATTGAATATTATATAATTTATATATTATATATTACTATATAATTATATATATATAAAATTTACAATTATAGTGACTTTAACTCAGCACCAATGATATAATCTGTAATAGTACCATCAGATATGACACTTTTAGAAAGGACACATTTTGGGGAATGGGGGTCAGGGGATAGTCTGCTGCTGTGAACCAGCAAAAGCAGGGGCTGAGGCTAGTTTAAAGAGTGGCCTTTCAGAAAGTCAGGTGAGATGGGGCCGGACCACAGTGGAACCCTAGAGGAGAGGAGGAACAGCAAGGGGCAAAGCTGATAGGGTGCACCTTCCAGCTGCCTGGAGGGCATGGACAGTGTGGCTCATGCTGGTCAAGGGTATTTCCAAGTTCCACAGCTGACTGTTCTAAAAAGAAGCTGCAGTCTTCGGAAGGTTGGTAATGCCTTTAGTTGGGAAAGGAACTTGGGAGGAGCAGATATGCTCAGGAATGAGCTTTTTAATAGATTATTCACACTCAAATAATTATATAATGAGCACCTACGATGTGTATTTACTGTCTAAGTGCTGGAGAAAAAAAGAATGAACAAAGCAAAATCTCTGCTTGCACTGGAAGATTCCTCATGTTTCTGAACCCTCACTAAGGGGCCAGGAATTATGCAAAAGCCCTATGTAGACCTCACTTGATCTACAGAAAATTTGAGATATATTAAGAAACTCATCTAAAGGTTAAACTCTTACTCAAGGTTATATTCTTAGTAAATGTTAAAGCCAAGAGCTAGGGCTAAAACTCAGGTCTGGCTGATTTCAAAGACTACGATGTCTTCATTAAAATCTACTGAGATGATGGGCTTAAGGGGCAATGAGAGGTCTGGAAGCAGATAAGTAAGCTGGAAGAATCCACAATATTTAGAAAAGTAGTGCAGTGCACAAGGCCTCCGACTTCTAGATGACAGAACCTTCACTTCCTGGTTGCATGACCCTAGACATGTACTTAATCTTGCTGTTCTGACAGTCTATGTAAATTTTCAGCACTGTTGTGGCCCATCATAGGAAGTTCTAATTAATGAAGAGTTCTCCAAAAATGTGATCAAGGTTCCAAGAGAGGGAGGCACTAAATGCCATATGGGAAAAATGGGAAGTCTGATTCTGAATGAGGCAAATTTAGGAAGAACTCACAGAGACAGAGAAGTTAAACTGAATGTTTATGGATGTGGAGAGATTATCAGGTGGAAAAAAAACTATGTGCAGCACACGAGAGTCCCTATATCTTTCTGGAAACTTCTAAAAGTTCACTATGACTGAATGGGTTGCACTGGGGGATGTGCTGAAGTGAAGCCAGAAAGCAAAGCAATGAAGAGATGGTTGCAAAATGATCCACTCAACAGTTTCATCTCCATGCCCTCAAGATGCAGAAATCACCAAAGTCCATAAGCAAAGGGGTGAAATGACCTGATTTGCATTTCAGATTGAAAATCCTGGCATGCGTATGAAGGCCGGAGTGAGAACTCTGGGACCTAGAGAAATAGTCTAGGTGAAAAATGACCATGTGAACAAAGTCGCAGCACTGAAATTTACCATTTGACCCTGAAATTGTACTTTTAGTTTCCTAGGCTAAAAATGCCCGTGCCCAGAATTACCAAAGGTACAGGCACAAAGCTTTTTATTCCAGCACTATTTATCACCACAAGTCACAAGACTGCCCAAATGTCCATCAAGGGGAAGCCATCTTACTTACCTACAGGCTATCTACACAATGAGGCGCTGTGTAGTTATGCAACACAGAGGAGTACCTTTAGGCACCAGCGTGGAATGATCGCCAGGGATACTATATGAGAACAAGCCAAGTAGAGACAAGTGTGCAGCACACTAGCATTTATCTAGAAGGAGGAATATTTCCTCTAGGGACAGAAAATCAGGATGGAGAAAAAGAAGCAAATAAATCTACTCAGAGTTACATTATTTCAATTTATTTTAAAAGAGATAATTCTGGCTTATCCTCTCCAGTGGGATATCTCCTAAAGACAAACATAATTGCAAAAAACAGCCTGCACTGCCTTCACCAATCACATTGTTGATGCTAGTATTGATGTTGCTATTCTGAGAATGTTGTGTATGTACTATATTGCATGAAGCAAATGAATGATTATGCTGGTGTTGTTGGAAAAGCATTGAAAAAAAAGTGATACATGTTTAAAATCAGAGGCTAAGTAAAAAACCTGGTGGTTCTCGGGCACCTGGGTGGCTCAGAGGGTTAAGCTCTCTGCCTTCAGCTCAGGTCATGATCTCAGGGTCCTGGGACTGAGGCCCGCATTGGGCTCTCTGCTCAGAGGGGAGCCTGCTTCCCTCTCTTTCTCTGCCTGCCTCTCTGCCTATTTGTGATATCTCTCTCTGTCAAATAAATAAAATCTTTAAAAAAACTGGTGGTTCTCAATTTGAATTGGAAGTTGCATTGTGATTTATTTTATTTTATATTTTCCATAAAATATCTAATTTTTTCAGTTCTACATGCTAATGGTTTAGACATAACTACTAATCTATTAAAAGTCAGCATCCCCACTCCTGTGCACACCATCTGTAGTACTAATACCGTTTTCTACTAAAAGACATCCGTGCTCCTTGAAAAAATGACTTATTCCAAGCTTAGGAAAGGAATTATAGAAGATGTCCCTGCAACATGGTGTCATAACAGAAAGCAAGGAGGCTATTATAATTACTGAGATCAAGTCAAAATTTTTCAGGAACCAACTGGAGGATATTCACATTGGCTGAAAATGGGAAAAGTTAGGTATCAAAAAGAATAGTGCCTGAATATAACACAACACTGTGAAATCCATGGTATCATAATTTAAAAACTACAGACAGGGCCTCATTGGTCTCTTTATATATTAGGAAATCAACTCAGATTTTTTCCAACTAAATTCCATATTGGAATAGTTTGTGATTTGCATAAAAGTTTCCAAACTATAGTTTCCCTCTATCCCTTACCTTATTTCCCCTTAATGTTATCATCTTGCATCACTGTGGTCCCTTAAACAAAACTAAGAAACCAGTGCTAACATGTTACCGTTAACTAAACCCCAGACTTTGTTTGGATTTTACAAATTTCTCCATTAATTTTAATTATTGTGTTTTCCTGTTTACGATCTAGTTCTGGGTAATTTATTGCATTTAGTAGCCATACCTCCTTGGTTTCTTCTATTCTATGAAAATCATCTTTGTTTTTCATGACCTTGAGAGTTTGATGAGTACTTTTAGGTCTTTTATAGAAATTCCCTCAATTTGAACTTGTCTGATGCCTTTCAGATGATTGGACTTGGGTTATGGATTGTTGGTAAGCATATCATAGAAGTTAAATGTCCTTATCACCTCATGTTCAGGGGATCCATGCTATTCCCATTGATATTGCTTGAGTACCTTTGTTCAGTTGGTTACAGTGTGTTTGCAAGGTTTCTCCACTGTACAGTTTCTGTTTCTATTCCATATACTATTTTGCTGAAGTGAGTCACTTGGTGTGACCCAGAATCATCTTGTGTATTTCCTTTCTTGGCCATAGCATGATACATTTCTTCAAGAAGTACCATTTCCTTTCACTGGAGAATGATGTTTAAAACCAAAGGTGCCTGAGTGGCTCAGTTGGTGAAGCATCTGCCCTTGGCTCAGGTCACGACCAAGCCTCTGTCAAGCTCTGCAACCAGTGGGGAGTCTGCTTCTCCTTTTCCCTCTTCCCCTCCCTGCTTGGACTCTCTCTCTCTTTCTCAAATAAATAAAATAAAACCTTTAAAAATCAAAATCTTGACAATGGGTTTACTCACTGTTACTGAGATGTCATTGCTCACAGGTTCTCACATAGGACACAGCCAGTATGCTAACCTACATATCGATATATTTCTGTCATTGCTTCTTTATCTATTCATCTCTACATGTATTAAGCTAATTGTGAGTTCACGCTGACCACTCCAACTCAAATGCAGCACTACAGAGTTCATTCTAACCCACTTTCTATCATATTTCATGTAGATATCAAAAGGAACAATACCTGCAATATATTACAACACACCACTGTTGGATCTATGACATCAAAATGATGATTTTAAAAATATAGGCAGGAGGTTCATTGGTTTGCTTTATATAATTTCTCTCCAATTGTGAGAAACCTGGCTTCCAGGACCAAGAAAGATTTACTTACGATATCAACCTGAACTAAGGTTTCCAAAAACAATTGATTTTTTTTTTTATACTGAAAACCCATGCCTATTATTGGTAGTTAGCTACATGCCTAGAAAACACTGAATCCCAAAGGCATTATTATAAATAGATGACACTGTCTATGGCATTCTGTCTTACAGGAAGCTCTTGCATTACAGAATAATGCCAACAATTTAATAAATGTTTAGTAGCTAAATAATTTATATGTTTAATAGCTAAATAATTTCTTAGCAGGGCCTAGTTTTTGTTTTTTTGAGTGTGTGTGTGTATGTGTATATACATAATATTTTTTGAAGGTCTATGTATGTTTTTGAAGGTATATATACTTTCCCCTAATTAACAGTTTTTTATTTTCATATATTTTGCTAAGGTCACTTTCCAGCAACAGGAATAATACCCTAGTGCCTCATGGAATGCATTGCTTTACCTTTTTATCTATCTGTCAACCAGGCTTGAAATCAGCACACTGATCTTGCCCTATAGCAGTTGCTTGATTAATCTTTTGTCATCTATCCACCTCACATGGTCTCTCCATGAAACTGATTGACATTGTGCGTGACTTTAATGCTGATAAATTATCTCTCTTCCAGAACCACAGAATCCTCATTACACAAAAAAAGATTACTTTCCTTGTTTTATGTTCCTCATTCCTCTCTAGAGTTACTGTAATTGAAAGAGGTCACCAAGTAGGACCTGGCAGTCTTGCCCTCATTCACTCATTCATTCATCAAGTATTTCTAGAACATTTCCCACGAATCATGGTATCAGGATGGAATGGAAGAGTGTTTTATCCATTATGGCATTTGTTCCTCCTAATGACAGGGTCCCCAAACAGACACATACACAAGTGAGTGCAAAGAAATATGCTGTAAAACCTACATTAGTGGTAGAAACTTGATGGGAACTTCTTTAAGACAGGAACACTGCTGTATTAAAAACATCAATCTACCTCCATCTACCCTAGTTCTATCCCTTCGTTTTACAACCCATCCCAGGATAGGAATGGCCAAGTAAAGCATCATGAGAAAGTAAATATCTGAGCTTGACTATAAACCAGTGACAGGTTTTCATTAGTTAAAAAATGGAGGAGAATTCCAGACAGAGGGAAGAGGTGAGTGAGCCTTAGGGGCAATGGGTGGCCCAGAGAAGGGCACATGAAAAGGATTAGTAGCCCAGGAAGCTCAAAAGTTTGAATAAAGTGCAACTCTAAGAGCCCAGCATATGTAAATATTAAATAAATACTGGAAAGATAAATGGGCAAGTGACTCAAAATGGGGCTCTGAGCTACACATTTCTCCCCTACCTTATTTATTAACATACTACACTATTTCTTCTAATGATTAAGCCATGGGCTATTTTGCGTGGCTTGATTCATCTACAAAAAGTTGGTGGAGAATTGATAAAAGTTACCAGGATAATCAAACTTTTCCAAAATGATTCAGATTTTTATTTAATTTATTTTTTAAAAGATCTTATTTATTTACTTAGAGCATGTGTGAGCAGTGCGATGGGCAGAGGGAGAGGGAGCAAGAAAATCTCAAGCTGACTCCATGCTGACCAAGGAGCCCAACACGTGGCTTCATCTCACCACCCTGAGATCATGACCTGAGCTGAAACCAAGAATTGGATACTTAACCAATGGAGCCACCCAGGTACCCAGGGATTCACATTTTCAAAAGTGAATGTTAGATTTTTTCCAATGTGAACATCTACACTGGACACAATCACAAAATACACATTCATTATTTTTAAATTTAATTTTACTTTGGACAATGTAATAGTGATAGCTGCAACTCTCCTTTGCTAAGCAACTGCTGACAGAAGTGTAATTTTAGTTCTTAAAACAATCTTGTAGTTTAGGTAGTCCCAGCTTTGTTTTGAAGATGAGAAAATTAACGCGCTTTGAGGAGTTCGGTAACCAGCCCAGTCTCACTCAAGCTCGTTATCACAGAGCCCTGGCAGGATTCCAAGCAACATCTTTCTCCCTAAGGGCTGTGCTTGCTTGACTCTTTCATTTCTCACCTATATTTAAGAGAAAAGTCAAGCGTTTGGTTTGCACCAATTATCTTTCCCTTCTCTCTGACTTAAGCTGAAGCATTATAATGAAAGAAAAATTAATGAAAGAAAAAGTATGTACATTTGCATTTTGGTAGAGATATTGGTACTGACTGAGTCATTTAACACAAACGCTGTGGTAGCAAAGTCAGATCACTCACATTTATTACTTTTATTTGAAAAAAGAAATATTAGCTTGGTTAGGACAGAGAAAGTCTAAAGAAAGGGAAATACAGATAGACACTCTAGTTATTTAGCCATCTGGTACTTCAAATAACTCAAGTGATTTATACTCGAGTTCCCCTCTCCTCATTGGTAATCATACGCACTCTGGTTTGTTGAGTTAAAGTCATAAACTGAACACTCTCTCTCCTCTTTTCTCCCCCCCCCCTTTTTTAGCACCTAAGAACACTGAGCTGTGTGTACTTAGTCACACCCCATTCAACTGTCTTCCCTTGAAAATATCTTTGGCTGTGGCTGAATATATTTTGCATAACATTTTTAACAAAAATAACATGGAGCATAACGACTTCACTTTCAAGACGATCCTGTTGACGCACCTGCCTGCTTTTCTGACTGTTTCTGTGCCACGTGTGTTCACCGCACACACCTCTCAGTCCAGTGAGGGAGTCAGAGATAAATGACTGATGGAAGTGTTCAGTTGCTATCATTTCCAGATATACTGTTCAAACCTGATTATTTCTGTACCTTTATTTTATCCTAGAAGAATACAAAAAATATGCTGTTGAAAGTAACAAAGTATATACAGTTATAGTCTGTGGTATAATTTTGCATATTAAATCAGATGTATATTAAATAAGATGCTTCAGTGGTTATTTGGGAAATGTGGGATAATGGGTAATTTGTATCCTCTTCTGCATATTTTTATGTACTTTCAAACTTCTCTAAAATTCATCTGTGTTGCTTTTATACACATAAAAACACCATTTTCAAATATGGGGGGGGAAGCTTTGCTTTAGCTGCATGTTTCCTAAAGAAAAACATTCAAAGCAGTTTCTTATTATTGTGGTGGTGATGCTAGTTTATGTGGCCTTTAAAGTCTTTATGATACCTAATGAATATAGATTTTAAAAAAAATTTAATCTGCTACACATTAATATCACCTCAGATACATTACTTTTCTATATAATGTTATTAGAGAGACTGATAATATCTATGGATCCCTTACTGTCTGTGAAATAGTAGGGCAGAACCACAAAATAAATCGATCACTAGGTTCCTCATAGGGATTTAATGGGGGGGGGGCGCAGATATGTACTGCACAAAAAGTAAAATATTTGATCGTTCAGTATAAAAGTAAAATTCTACTTGAGAGATCTCACAAGTAAGTGAGGATAAAATACACCCTAAGAAAATAAAGACAATGTGTGTAATACAGGAGATTATTTTGACACCCAATGTAGAGGTTCATGGATTGGTGGAGAAGAGTGAAGTTTGCCTGTAATGGAGGAGATAAAGCATACAAACCAAACCACCCAAACACTGCTAGAACAAGCATAAATGCATGTAGAGTATCTCGGCTAGAGTAGAATCCATATCAGATAAGTGATACCCCTGGTAAGACAGAAAGATTGAACCAAATGGGTAGAGAGATTTGAGGGTCAGGTAAGACACACAGATGTGGTAAGAAGTGGTTGTGTGTCTTAATGGAGACTTGCTGTCTATTGTTTCATTGTTAATTCTACACACAGAGCAATCTAGGGCT
This sequence comes from Spilogale gracilis, assembly GCA_004023965.1. Classification (NCBI taxonomy): domain Eukaryota; kingdom Metazoa; phylum Chordata; class Mammalia; order Carnivora; family Mephitidae; genus Spilogale; species Spilogale gracilis. Next base: position 82,304 of record PITA01003391.1, read on the forward strand.
TCCTAAGCTAGACTGCAGGGAAAGAAGCCACACGGTACCTTATGAAGGGCCTTAAACATTTCCTACACCACTTTATATCCACATTTTCTGCACTCTCCTATTTGTACAACAAAAATGAGTATAGGCTCTAATATATATTTAGTGTAATTCAGAAATTATTTGTATTTATTATAATCCCAACACAGTAATATATTTAGACACTGTCCCATATAAATATGGAAATTAAAAAGTAGAAAATAAGGAGTACCTCAACTATATTTTGATAAGATATGAGTATGAAAATTTAAAAAGAAACAATATCTCAACTATATTTTATTTTGATAAATACTTTGATTTTCCCTAAAATACTATTTTTATAATCTTTATGAAAATCTAGTAACATTATATACTTTACATTGATGAATATTTTTATTTATTGATATTCTTTGGAGGGCGATGTAATCAAATGTTTTTTATTAGCTTTGAAATTTTACCTTGAGACTTTGTGAGACAGATGTTCAAAGATGTAGTTATCATGTTGGTTTGTCTTGGTACTCCTTTTAATGCTTATAGAGGTTGAAAATACACCAAAAATAGACACAGATCCAATGAAAGAGGCTCACTTGGTGTTTTATCCCAGTCACTACATTTATGTTTCAATCCAATCCACTAATTATTCAATGCTTATGTGTTAAAACTTTTTATTCAATTATATACCCTGATCAGAAAGTCTTCCTTTAGTAATAGCTTTAAAATATATGGGGACTGTTTATTTGACTACAATATTCCTAAGTTTTTCAAGACTGGATGTGGGGGTGCCTGGGTGGCTCAGAGGGTTAAGCCTCCGCCTTCAGCTCAGGTCATGATCTCATGCAGGGTCCTGGAATCGAGTACCACATCGGGCTCTCTGCTCAGCGGGGCTCCCTGCTTCCTCCTCTCTCTCTGCCTGCCTCTCTGCCTATTTGTGATCTCTCTCTCTGTCTAATTAATTAATTAATATCTTTTAAAAAAAGACTGTGGATTTGGTACATAGGAGACCTATGCACATTTTTCCCCCAGCCAAATTCCCACATAATGACAAAAACACTCTCAAGCATACATTTTCAAAACAGTATTTATACAACATAAGTGTTTCTACTGTTTATATACAGTTATTTTCCAAGTGCTAAAATGTCATCTATACTCCAGTGGGGCAAATTAGTTGCATCTAAACACTTGCTACAAAAATATATTTTAAAAATATGCTGCATAATTTACCCAACATTTACCTGTTGGCAATAATTTACCTGAAGGGTCAACAATTTGGAACTGTGCATTTTTTTTTAAGATTAATTTATTTATTTTAGAGAAAGTACTCAAGAGCAGGGGGTGGGGCAGAAGGAAAGAGAGTCTATTGTGGGGCAGAGTCTATTGTGGGGGCAGAGTCTATTGTGGGACTCAATCTCATGACCCCCAGATCATGACCTAAGCTGAAACCAAGAGTTCAACACTTAACCAGCTGAGCCACCCAGCTTCCCCAGGGACACTGCATGTTTTAAAAGTTTTCCAACTCATGGGATGCCTGGGTGGCTCAGTTGGTTAAGCGACTGCCTTCTGCTCAGGTCATGATCCCGGAGACCCGGGATCAGCGGGAAGCCTGCTTCTCCCTCTCTCAGTCCCTCTGCTTGTGTTCCCTCTCTAGCTCTGTTTCTCTCTGTCAAATAAATAAATAAAATCTTAAAAAAAAAAAAAGAAAAGAAAACCTCAGATACTATAGATACACTTATGGCCAGCTAACATAAGGTCTGGGTTCTCCCCCTCTAATATAAGTACCTATATTAAATTTTCGTAAACTGTATTTTTCTCATGTTTAGATTAAAAAGAAAGTGGTACAGGGAAGCAGACAACCTCAGAGATCACACTGGTAAGAATGCCTGACTGGCTGGAGCAAGGGAATATTATTTAGAGATCAAGGGAAGGAAAGATGTCTGCAGAATTTCTAGCTTAGGCTGATGATTACATGTGGCAACACAGGAATTATGAATTTGTGACTTGATTGCCTTGAGTGCACATAATGGAGATGTCTACTCAGTGGCAGAATATAGATATCTGATGCTCAGCTGAGAGACCTGGATCAGACATGTGACTCAGTAGAAGGGAACTTGGCATCTTTCAAACCATGGAAGGGACAAGGAAGCTCAAAGAGAGAGTATACAGAGGGAAGAGAGGAGGACCGCCTTAGACTCAGCCTGGAGAAACAGAGTGGGCAGCGAAAATAAGCCCACGGAAGATGGAGACAGGTCAGACTAAGAGGACAGCCAGGAGAAAATGGTGTCATGAATTTCAAGTGAAAAGACAGAATAGTCACTGTGTCGCCTGCCCTAGAGATCAAACAGAATGTAGTCTGAAGACTGCTCATTAGAAATGAAAAGCTACTGAAAAATCTCCAAAAGCACTTTTAGTACATCAGGGAGGGACAGAGATCAGATTTGGGGGGTGAAGGGAAATGGACGACGAGGGCACAGAAATCAATCAAAATGGACAAAGTTAATGCCTGCTCCTATGTTTTTGTGTAATTTTTTCTATTGAAAGCAGGATTTTTTCCCTCTTTTCCCTTAATTTCTTTCCCCTCTTCCTCATGCTTTTCCTGATTCCCCAGCTAAATGCAGTGGCCCAGCTGTCTGCATCTCTATATCCCCTAGATGCTTCTAGCATCATACTTTCCTGCAGACATTTCAGTTTATGTTCATCCAACTATGGGCGTGTGGTTCTCTCAAACCTAGTGGTGCATGTGTGACTGACGCAGAGTCACTGAAGCAGGGCCACCTGCCATACTGGGTTTGGAGAAAAGACCAACCAACTGTTAAATAATTAAATAATTATGATAAGAATAATTAGCGATGGAGTCATAAGGAAAACAACAGTAAATGATGAATTAGTATCCAACTATAAAATATTTTTTCAAGTTTTAAAGGAGAAACTTGACCTTCTTGTAAACAATCTTTTTAAATTGGGCTGTATGCTTTGAATGGCTAAATGAATTTTTCACAATTTTTTAGTTGTGATATCTTCATGTTTTTGTTGGTTCTCATCTGTTATAAACTTTTTTCAGAGGTTGATGATATGAGCTCTTATTAATAACCATTTAATACATTTCCCACGTTGAAATTACTTAAAAATGTCAGTCTTTAATGACTTTGTGTTGTACTTTCTTATAACAATGGGACATGGATTTGGAGATCATAAAAGTTTTACATGTTAATTATTTCAAAATAGTGACCCTTGATCTACAGAACACGTATGCGTTGTAGGAGGAGCCACTCTGCTGCCAACGGGAAGCCAGCATGAGGGCTGTCCCCTGCCAAGGGACAGCCCATCAGTATATGTGAAGACAAAACTCTGCAGTGACCACCTCAAGAGTCGTCCTTCAGGAGCCCCACTCAACCTCCCTGTTCCCTGGCCACCAATTAGCAGCACCTTGGCCCGAGTGGCCACTCCATGGGCCCTGGGGAAGAGGAACCCCTTCAGAAAGTCCCGGCCCCTTCTGTAATGGACAGTGTGCACTCTGCTGCTGGCAGCTGAAGTGGAGAGCCAGGTGGCACAACACCTTTGTGGTCACTCTCAGCACCTATAGGTGAGCACTGAATGCTTGTTATCGTCAGTGTGCTCACTGCCGACAAGATGATAGAATTGAACTCTATCTCATCCCCATCTTTCTCAGGGAGGCCAGCGAAAAGTCTACTTTAATCTGGAGGTGACTGGCCAAAAAGTCTCTGGAGGCTCTAAGCTCCACCCATCCAGCCCAAGGACTCAGTATTTTCTTACTTATCTATAAGCCTTGCACAGGGTGACACTGAGCTACTGAGAAGCTCTGCTCCACAGCACATAGCAAAATGTCTTACTCACATAAGGTAAAAAGAAAAGGAACAGAAGGGAAGAAGAGGAGAGAAGAGGGGTGCAAGTGGAGGGAAAGGAGAAGTCAGGAGCCTTTCTATAGAGGTTATATAGAGAGACCTAAAGAAGAAAGAGTGAGAGCATTAAACACAGTTGAGAGGTACAAAAGTTTTCATCATGATTAAATATCTACAATGTCAGGATGCTGTGTTCAAGGGGAGGAGTCCAAAATGTATACAAATGCCCTGCCTGGAGACGTACATGTCTCAAGAAACTGTAGTATAGGACAGAATGCAGTAAACACAGTGAATGTCAAAACCCAATGCAGTTAAATTTGATTAGTCTATATCCACAGGAATTAAGTCATATCAAATATGTAACAAACACAAAGAATGAAATGAGTTTCAACCTTGAGTCTATTTTTACAATTTACAAATTTTCAAAAAGCCAACAATTTTGTTTATGAGGGATAAATGACAGTAAAGCAATGCCTGAAAATAAAAATATAATGTGTTTTTTCTTTGTGACTCAGAAAAAGAGTGTTTTGATAATAGTCACTACTTTGGTTATCCTCACAGATAATGATAGTATGTGTCTGATCTATGAAACAATTCTTAATTCTTGTATGAGATTGTAAAAACATGCAAAGATTCTTCAACAAGTCACATACTCCAAGTATTCTAAGTAGACTTGCATTGTATTTGAAGATAAAATATTGTCCCAGAGTACTAAAATGTTAAATTATTTTCGCAGAAGGGTGATACTAATTTGTGCTCTCTGCATGAAGGACTGTGAACTTTATTAAAGCTCCTCATAGTCACATCAGGTAAACGTTAAGCCACAGAGTCCCTTGAACCTGGTTCAGAGGACATGCTAAACTGACATCATCTTTCATCAGCAGAAGACCACCGACTTTTGTCATGAAATATTTATATTCCCATTACATAAAACAGTTTATTGACTGGTTTCTTAATGGCTTGCAACAAATAGTAATTTGAAATGTTAAGTGACATTTCACGCAATAATTTTTATCTTGTTGTTGAATGCGTTTTAACAGTTCACATTAAATCCTCATAATCATTCATAGTTCCATTTGATATTCATGAAACTACCTGTTACTATTAATGTACATTGATATTAATCTTTAAAGTCTTGTGTTAAGGAGAGCATCAAAAGAAAATTAAGCAACACAGTAGAGGTATCAAAAATATTTTCTCAGACTACTCTTTATAGTTAAAATAATGAAGTATTAAAACATATTTCATAATAATTCACAATTAATCCTTGATGCAGGCAAATCTATCTGCTTTGTCAGTTAAAGGATATATATTTGCTAATGTAAAAAATAATTTTATATCTTCTAACTTAATTACATTTCTTTCTAAATATATAACAAATTTAAATTTTAACTTAATATTTAATACATTTTAAAAAAATTTTAAACCCAGGGGTGCCTTGGTGGCTCAGTCATTAAGCTTCTGCCTTTGGCTCAGGTCATGATGAGCCAAAGGGATCTCATATGCCGGGATCCAGCCCTGCATCAGGCTCCCTGCTCGGCAGGAAGCCTGCTTCTCCCTCTCTCACTCCCCCTGCTTGTTCCCTCTCTAGCTGTGTCTCTCTGTCAAATAAATAAATAAAATATTTAAAAAAAATTTAAATCCAGTGTTATAATTTTTCTATGTGCAATGTATCTAAATATGAATATTAAGAATCCTAAATATACTCTTAAATTCTCATATAATTTTAATATAATTTTTGATTTTAGACTAGCTTTAGTGAAAAATTGCAAACATATTATAGACAATTCCCATAAACCCCACAAACCCAGTTCCCTATGTTAATATTGCACACTAGTATGATCATTTGGGGTTCATCTTGATTCATGTTCCATGTAATCCTATGAGGAGTGTGAATTCTGCTATTATTGAATAGAGTATTTTATGAATATCCATTTAGGTCAAGTTGACTGATAGTACCAACCAGGTCTTCTTTATTGCTACTAATTTTATTCCTGCTGGATCTTTAATTGCCAACAGAGAGATGCTGATGTTTCCAACTGCAATAGTGGATTTGTCTACTCCTCTTTCCAATTCTATAAATTTTTGTCTCATGTATTTTTACAGTTTGTTGTTAAGCACATAACATACAGCATTTTTAAGTCTTTTTACAGAATTGTTCCCTTCTTCATTATGTAAGTCCCCCCATTATCCCTGATAATGGTCCTTGTTCTGAATTCAGTTTTATTTGCTATCAGTACATCAACCCCAGCTTTCTTTGGATTAATGTTAGCATGGTATATTTCTGCATTTCTTTACTTTTAACCTATCAGGGACTTTATATTTAAACTGGGTTCTTGAGGACAGTATAGTATGTAGTTGGGTCTGTTTTCTTCTTTTTTAAAATGCATTCTTATAAAATGCATCTATAATTGGTGTATTTAGATCCCTTAAAATAAAATACCACCTATGATTGAGAAAGAATTTCCAACTGAGCTAAAGCTGATATGAAAAAGATGGATATGTTTATACAAATATCAGGTGTTTGATAGCAAAAACACTATAAACAAAGTAAAACTATGTAAGTTTGAGAAAAATGATTATTTGTGCCATTTAAAGGATTAGTCTCTATAACATTTAAAAACTTCTTACAATTGATAATTCTAACAGAACAATACATGATAAGAATAGACAATTCAGAAGAGTAAGCAACATGGCCCAGTATAGATAGTGAGGTATTGTTCTTCCAGAGGAAATACAAATTAAAGTAACAAATGGACTTCTAGGAAGATGGCAAAGAAGGAGCTAGAGCTCACCTTATCCCACGGATACATCGACATAACTGCTGCCTATGGGCAGCTAACTCTGAAAACAACCCAAAGACAGGAGAATAGCCTTTCCACAGCTGATCATAGACAGGAAGCCACATTGGGAAGGGAAGGAGGGGCAGACACACCCTGGAACCAAATACCCTGGTGAGACCAACACATGGGAAAGGACACCACAAGCACAGAGAAGGGACAGGAGTAGATCCCACAAAAGGAACCCCAGACAAGGGGGCCCCACAACAGCAAGAGGAGTCCTCTTAACACCTGGCTTTGAAAACCAGTGGGGCTTAAAGTTTATATAATCAGCAGGGTTTAACTCCAGGTCCTTTTTTATTTTATTTTTTTTAAGATTTTATTTATTTATTTGAGAGAGAGAGAGAGAAAGCACAGGGGAAGGGGTAGAGGGGAGGGAGAGGGACAAGGGGATTCTGTACTGAGGATGGAGCCCAATGCAGGGCTAGACCTCATGACGGTGAGATCATGAGCTGAGCTGAAACCAAGAGTAGGACACTTAAGGAACTGAGCCCCCACCCCTACCCGCCCACCCCACCCCCCACCCCTGGTGCCCCTTAACTCCAGGGGCTTAGTGTGCTGAGCTCTGGGTGAGCCTGAGGGCAACAGAAAATGGACTCCCTGCCCTTAAAGAGACAGCATAATAAAGAACCCTACTGAGACATAGCACAGAAGCAGCATTTTGAAAACCTCCTGGGGCATATGTGGAGATTTATTTACTTACCTCAGAACCTGCACTAGAAGGGCCTTTTATAAGATCTGGCTGCTAGGACTGCAGGTGCACCAGTGTGTATGGTGATCTTCCCCTCTTCCCGGGACAGGAGTCCTACTGGAGTGGCATCAGTCCTGCTGGGGTTGCTTACAGGGCATGTTGGGGCAGGAGCTGCTACAGTGGGGTGGGCTGGATGAAGCAGATCCCGCAGCGACTGCAGGGTTGGGGCATGCAGCTTTAGCAAGCTAGGTGCAGAGTGTTCACACCAGTTCCCCTAGGTGTTTGCCTATCTACACTGGGAGAGGGGAAGAGAAATGGTGCCTGTCAGCTCTTTTGTTCTTGGAGAAGTCCCCTAAAGATCCCTGCCCATGAGAGCCTATGGACTCTGGGAAGCAATCTGTGGGTTTTAGAGGGGAGAGGAGTGGAGAGATGGGTTAGCCTGGTGATGGGAATTAAGGAGGGCAACTATTGCATGGAGCACTGGGTGTTACATGCAAACAATGAATCAAAAACTAATGATGTACTATGTGGTGACTAACATAACATAATGAAAAAAGAAATCTTATAAATGGCAATGCAGCAAGGGGCACCTGGGTGGCTTAGTCAGTCAGTTAGGTGTCTGCCTTTGGCTCGGGTCATGATTTCAGGGTCACAGAATCCAGTCCCATGTCGGGCTCTTTGCTCAACGGAGAGTCAGCTTCTCCCTCTCCCACTGTGTGCTCACGCTCATTCACTCTCTCTAATAAATAAGTTAAAACTTTAAAAGAAAAAAAGAAAACGGCAATGCAGCGGGTTCACCCTTCCAACCAGTGCAACAGCAGCCCTGGCAGGTGGACTGAAGTCAGGCATCTGGTCTGACGGCTGACACTGCCCCACTACAAGCCCACTGCAGCCCCAGAAAGGCCCCGCAGGAAGGCAGGGACCAAACCTGCCTGGTACCTCCACAAAAGGCAAAGTGGTCATTACACTGACTGGACTGAAGGCAAATGAAGCTCAGCCACAATAGTAGGATGCACAGAACAGAGATAGGAAACACCCCTGAAGTACCCAGTTTCGTTGAACAGGGGATACTTTGTTATTAAAGGATACCACAGAACCTCTTCTTCATAAGGTCAAGATCAGGAGACATAGCTGACCTTTCTCATGTATAGAAACAAACACACCAAGTAACATCAAATGAGGAGAAGAGGCATATGTTCCAAATGAAAGGACAGGACAAAGTCACAGTAAAAGAACTAAGTGAAATACAGACAGAAAATATGCCTGATAAAAAATTCAAAGTAATGGTCAAAAATATACTGGACTTGAGAAAAGAGTGGAGGATCTCAGTGAGACCCTTAACAAAGAGGGAGAAACTAGTAAGAAAAAAAAATAGGGATGAAGAACTCAATAACTGAAATTAAAAAAAAATACACTAGAGAGAATCAATAGCAGATTAGAAAAGGCAGAAGAACAGATTGAAAATATGGAAGACAAAATAATGGAAAGCAACCAAGCTGAAGAGCAAAATGAAAAAAGCTTAATAAGAAATGAGAATAGGAAAAATTGATGACACCAATAAATATAACATTCATATTGTCAGGGTCCCAATTTGAGAAGATAGAGAAAAGGGGGCAGAAAATTTATTTGAAGAAATAATAGCTGAAAACTTCCCTAATCTGGGGAAGGAAACAGACATCCAGATCCAGGAGACACAGAGAGCCTCCAACAAAATTAATGAAAGGAAGCCTGTAACACATGATATTATAATGGCAAAAAAATAGTGACAAAGAGAAATTTTAAAGCAGCAAGAGAAAAGAAAACAGTTACACATAAGGAAAGCCCCATAAGGCTATCAACTAATTTTTCAGGAGAAACTTTGCAGGTAAGGAGGGAGTGGCATGATATATTCAAAGTCCTGAAAACAAACTAACAAACAAAAAAAATCCTATAATGGCAAGATTATCATTCAGAAAAGAGAGACTGAGTTTCCCAGAAAAACAGAAGTTAATGGAATTCATAACCACTAAGCCAGCCTTATAAGAAACATTAAAGGGAATATTTTGCATGAGGAAAAAAGGTCATACTTAGGAGTAAAAAAAATTATAAAAAGAAAAAAAATTTCACAAGTAATTACAAATATATAATGAAGGTAGTAGATGAATAACTTATAAAACCAATATGAATGTCAAAGTACAAAAGCAATAAAATCGACTGTATCTACAAAAACCAGTCAAGGACTTAGAAAATAAAAAGATATAAAGTATGGCATCATCTACATAAAACATGGGGCATAGTAAAAATTTAGTATTTTCAGATCAGTTCAAACTGAAGCGACCATCAACTTAATATAGACAGCTATATGCATAAAATGTTATATATGAACCTAATGGTAACCACAAGTCAAAAACCTATAACAGATCTGCAAAAAAATAAAGGGAAAAGAATCTAAGCATAACACTAAAGAAAGCGATCAAAGTACAAGGGAAGAGAGCAAGAGAAGAAAGAAATAGAAAAAAGCTATAAAAACAACCATAAAAAGTAACAAAATGGCAAAAAGTACATACCTATCAATAATTACCTTGAATGTAAATGGACTAAACACTCCAATTGTCTATAAGAGATCTATTTTAGACCTAAAAACACCTCCAGATTGAAAGTGAAGGGACCAGAAAACATTTACCATGCAAATGGAAGTGAAAAGAAAACTGGGGTAGTAATACTTCCATTGGAGAAAATGGATTTAAAAGACTGTAGCGAGAGACAAAGAAAGACACTACATAATGATAAAGGGAACAATCCAACAAGAGGATATAACAATTTTAGGTATCTTTGCATCCAATATGGAAGGATCCAAATACATAAAGCAATTACTGACAAAGGGAAAAACAGACAGTAATACAATAATAGTAGGGCATTTTAACACCCCACTTACATCAATGGATAAATCATCAAGGAAGAAAATCAATGAAGAAACAACAGCTTTGAATGACACACTAGATCAGATGGGTACAGCAGATATACCCAGAACACTGCATCCAAAAAAAGGGCAATACATATTATTTTCAAGTTCACATGGAACAGTCTCTCCAGGATAGATCAGATGTTAGTCCACAAAACAAGTCTCAGTAGATTCAAACAAATTGGAATCATATCATACATCTTTTCTAACCACAATGATATAAAACTAGAATTCAATCACAAGAAAAATCTAGAAAGAATACAACTATATGGAGGCTAAATAACATGCTTCTAAACATTATGAAAGAGGAAATTAAAAATACATGGCGACAAATGAAAATGAAAACACAATGATTCAACCTCTCTGGGATGCAGTAAACATTATTCCAACAGAATAGGTTACAGTAATATAGGCCTAACTTAAGAAATAGTAAAAATCTCAAATAAACAATTGAACCTTACATCTAAAGGAGCCAGAAAAAGAAGAGACAGAAACCCAAGCCTGAAGAAGGAAGGGAATAATAAAGAATAGAGCAGAAATAAATGGAACAGAAATTTAAAAAAAACATAGAACAGATCAATGAAATCAGGAACTAGTTCTTTGAAAAGATCAACAAAATTGATAAACACTCAGACTCATCAAGAAAGTGAGAGAGAGATAACTCAAATAAATACAATCAGAAATGAATGAGGAGAAATAACAACCAATACTACATAAATAGAAAGGATTATAAGAGAATATTATGAAAAAATTGTATGCTGACAAAGTGGACAACTTAAAAAAATCAATAAATTACTAGAGACATATAGCTTTCCAAAATTGAACAAAAAAAGAAATATAAAAATCAAACAGATCACTTACCAACAATGAAATTGAATCAGTAATCAAAAAACTTCCAACAAACAAAAGTCCAGATCCAGATGGCTTCACAGGTGAATTCTAACAAAATGAGTTAATAGTGAAAAAAAAAAAAAAAAAGCAATAGAAAGGCGTGGAGGGGTTTCTACGCTGCTTTGTAAAGTGAGAAAAGCAAGATTCATAGGTGTTTATATATAATATTCCATTTCTGTCAATGGGACATGAATTCTGAAAACAAACTCTGAAAAAGGTCTATGTGTTTGTGTATGTGGATAGACACATGTTAGGCCTCTACATTTATATGCATATGTGTATATATATATATATATATATGATATACTGTGCATGTATATACACATACATATCCACTATGTATACTCATAAATGTTATATATATATAAATATATATATATGTATGTATATATATATATTTATGCATGAAAGTAACCAGGTTACTAACCTTGTTACCCTAGGAGTGGAAAGCTGGAAGTAGCTGGCATGAGAAGTAAGGAAGAGGGAGGAAGGGAGCAAAAAAGCAAAATATCATTCTCTGTGATAAATACAGCACATCTGATACATCCTTACTTTAGAGATTTTATTTACTTATTTGAGGGACAGAAAGATAGAGACAGAGCACAAGTGGGGGGGGGGCAGAGGGAGATGGAGAAGTAAACTGAGCAGGGAGCCCAATTTGTGGCTCGGTCCAGGGGCCCTGGGATCGGGACCTGACCTGAATGCAGCCACTTAACTGACTGAGCAACCCAGGCACTCCATATCCTTACTTTATATTATGCATTTATATATAAGTCACAAAGAGATTTATGAAAGGATGTTCAGCAAAGTGTTGATTTTTATCACAGGAATAATTTAATTTTAGGTGATTTTTAAAAATATTTTTCTCATGCTTTTATATATTGTTTAAATTCTTTAAAAAATTTACTTTGAAATTTTTTAAATTTAATTCTAGTTATAAAATAACAGAGAAATGTAAGAACTATAATTTAATCAATCTGTAATTAATTTAATACCATTCATTCATTTAATACCTTCATTTCTGATTATTATAGGCAATAATTTAACTTTTAGGCTACATGGCTAATTTTTCATTATTCTTTATTCATTAGTAATAGATGCTTTGTTATTAAAAATTTTTTTTAAAGATTTTATTTATTTATTTGACAGTGAGAGCATACAAGCAAGGGGAGTGGCAGCAGAGGGAGTGGGAGAAGCAGGCTCCCCACTGAGCAGGGAGTCCAAGGCAGGACTCAATCCAGGCTCCTGGGATCAGGACCTGAGCTGAAGGCAGATGCTTATTAACAGACTGAGCCACCCAGGAGCCCAAAATATTTTTAACTAAATCTTTCTGTTTACTTTCCCTTTGGATTCCACTATCCACAAGTCAGAGACACTGAAGCATTCTGATATAGATCGTCTGGATTTAAAGTTTCTAATTCTCATAATGTATTATATATTTCCATAATGCAGACATCTTATTAAGCATTGCCTTAATAACTGTATATATCAAAGAATCAAAAAAGAAAAATTGGCCAAATTAATTATTTTCCCCAAAGCTTCAAACAGGTGAAATGATTCTACCTGGCTTAGGTTCATTACCGTTAACAAGTCAAGTCCATACCCCAGGATAGATCAGATGTTAGTCCACAAAATTTCAACTTTATAACTTTTTGTTCCACAGAGAAAACAGGTAAACAAATATTTTAAAGCTCCATTATCTCTAACCAGGGACCCAGGCTGTACCGTGTCTCAAAGACACTGTCTCTGAGCATAGAAGTGCATGTAAAATACAACTGGGTCTTTGCCTTGTTCTGGTCTTGTTCTAGTTCTCTACTTTTGCCTGGTGTTGTATTTAATCCTAACACATAAATGCCATCACCAGATTCTTGATTATGATTAGCAATATTTCCTTTATCAGTTATCTTTAAAATTTTACTCCCTGATCATCTCATTGGTAATAATACATTAAAAAATATTCCATCTAGGGGCTCCTGGGTGACTCAGTGGGTCAAACATCTGACTCTTGGTTTTGACTCAGGTCATGATCTCAGGTTGGTGGAACTGAGCCCTGTATCAGGCTATGTGCTCAGCAGGGAGTTGTCTTGGGATTCTCTCTCCCTCCCTCTGCCCCTACCCTTCTTGCATCCTCTCTCTCTCAAATAAATAAATAATCTTTAAAAAACACTCCAACTATTTTAGTTGTATAGTATTATTCAAAGGGTTAAGGTGATCATTTCCATATTCGGAGAGGTAGAAAGAATTATCACTACAACAACAGATCAGATCCAGGTTAGGCTTTAATGCCTGTGCTATCCTAACTGGCACTGGAGTACAAAACACTGCAGTATAAAAATGATTTAAAGTAATTAAACTAAGTGAGAGGAGGCTATGGTGTCGATGTTGTGCCATTCCATCTTAAAATGTGACACCTTTACGTGAATGCCACGATCAGTTTATTGAGCCGTTTCAGTACTACAGTGACCAAAGCTCAACCACTGGGGAGCAAAACGTTCTCAATTATTCAAGCATTCACTGGAGACACAGTGGGGCAGAGAACAATTAAGAAACAGATAAACCTGGGGCACCTGGGTGGCTCAGTGGTTAAGCGTCTGCCTTCGGCTCAGGTCATGATTCCAGAGTCCTGGGATTGAGCCCCACATTCGGGCTGCCTGCCCTGCAGGAAGCCTGCTTCTCCCTCTCTCACTCCCGCTGCTTGTGTTCCCTCTCTGGCTGTGTTTCTCTCTGTCAAATAAATAAAATCTCTTAAAAAAAAAAATAAAGAGATAAACCTCAGGCATAAAGTAGAGAACACTAGCCCTCAAGGGTAAAGATGACAAGGAGTAATAAATAGCAAGCACTGAAAACCTCTCCATTTTATCCCAGCCTGTTTATCTGCCTTCTTTAAAATGGGATCTACTAATTTCTATTAATGGACTTTGAAGTCAACACCTACTGCTGCTAAGTGTTCACTACTTTTATTGATTCCTGGATGCTAGAGATGTCTACACTAAGTTCTCCAAACCAGTGAAATGCTACAAATACCCAAATGATTGTGGATTAGCACATTTTGCTTATGTGTGCTGAAACTGTAAACTTACAATATTTTAGTCTGGAAATGGAAGAGTCACTCTATGTATTACCATTTTGATAGAGAATTATTTCTTACTCTATTATTTTTCCAATCTTTCTAAAATTTTGTGTAACCACAATCACTGTAAACACCTTCACTTCCAAATATTCTGCTGTTATTACTCTGAATTTCTGTAGAGTCTGTTTGGATTGGTATTCAGTATGTCACACTTACTGAACTTAGTCAAAATAAGGAAATCCTACAGAGAGGAGGAACTTAAGGGGGAAGAATAGCAACAAGAAACAACAGCAGAGACAGCAACTACTGCACATCTGACCAAGCTCCTTATTCAATTCTCTTCTCAAAATGCTTGATTTACATGAAGACCATTTTCTGGTTAATGAAATGGCTTAGAAAGCTCTTCCCTTCCAATGAAGCAGCAAAATATGTGATCAATGTTCACATATCCATCCTGAGTACCTTCTCTGTTCATTTTGCATCGTTTTTCTCCAACAAATGTTTATATATATATTATATATAATATATATATACATATATATGTACATATATATATAATCATTGAGATGATTAAGTGAAATTAAACAGAAGTAACACTACAAAAATTTATGAAAACATACAAATACAATTTTTAGGTGATAACTTTAGAGATCTGTAACTTTGGAGGTGCTTGTAGGGATAGCGGAAAAGCACAGGTGTTCTTTAGCATATCTGCATAGTTTATTACTATAGTTCTTACCATGTCTATTACTTTGAAATGCAAACCCAGGCTCTACTACTAGATGATGTGGGTTCTTATTTTGATGAAGAGTAACTTCTGATCATAGACAGAAAACTGACCACATGTCATTATCAATAACCACGACTGTCAAAATCCACATGTGGCCTTTGATGTGGTCTTCATAATGCACACAAACACTTTCTGTGAGTCCTGATAACTTACCAAGTTCCTTCCCCATCCTCCATTCCTTTTATACAACAAGGACAACTTTCAAATTCCAACACTTATTCATGCTTTTCATAATTTTCTAGAGTAAATTTAATTGGTCTTGTTTAACATGGCCTGATAGAACACTTCCTTAGATTGCATAAGTTCACCAGGGAACCAGTTTTTAAGAAAACCCTCTTACTGAATGAAATAGCATAATAAAATTCTAAAACCCAGAGAAAAGCAATGTCTTAATGCTTGATCTTGATTTAAGAAATATCATTTCCTTTCCATATTTTTTCAAGATTTATTTATTTATTTGAGAGAGAGATTGAGAGAGTGCAAGAGAGCATAGAAGTTCAGGGGGTAGGGCAGAGGGAGTCTCAAGCAGACTCCTAGACAAGCAGGGAGCCCTGTGGAGGGCTCAATCTTTTGCTCCCAAGATCACCACTGGAGCCGAAAACCAAGAGTGAGCCACTCAACCAACTTACCACCGTTGCACCCCATTTCCTTTCCATTCTTAAAAGAAAAAATATTCCCCAAATTGGCATTTTCATCTTAACTTTTATTGTGCTTTTAAAACACCATATTGTCATGATATAGTGCATTTTCTTTAACTGAAAAGAGTTATAAACATTGTAAGTAGTTTATTCTTGTGACTAGATTTTTTAAAAGTAATTTAAGAAATATAATTTTAGGGGTGCCTTGGTGGCTCAGTTGGTTAAGCGACTGCCTTTGGCTCAGGTCCCGGGATTGAGCCCCACATGGAGCCTCCTGGTTAGCGGGAGGCCTGCTTCTCCCTCTCTCAATCCCTCTGCTTATGCTTGCTCTCTAGCTGTGTTTCTCTCTGTCAAATAAATAAAATCTTAAAAAAAAAGAAATATAATTTTAGAAGGGCAACTATTATTAACATATAATTTTCCCTACAAAATACAATGTGTTGTCTGTACTCTTGTACTCTATATGTCCTTCCAACATGGTGACTAGAAAGAGATTTATCCTGGACCTTATAGAGTCATTTGAGCGGAAGCTCAAAGACTTTATAGTCTGTCTCCCCAAAGCATCTTTAGATGATTACTTCATAAAAGCGAGAAGAGGTGAAATAGGAACTTTAAATTATAGCTCTATAGAATAAGCAATAGAAAAAGCGATTGTTAAATAAATTTCACTTTTATAGAATGTCAGATTTATTTGCTTCATCTCCCAAATCAGCTTTTGGATCCTTAGTATTTTTAAAGTTTACACTATTATGTTAAATGTTCAATATTTTATATTTGTGAAACATAACCATGGCATTTTTATCGTGCTATGTAAAAAACAATAAATGCAGAATATCCATTTTGTTTACAGAAAAATACTTTTTGAAGTTGTGGTCTGTAACAGTTGAATAGTTCTGAGAAGTTAGCATTACATGGATAATTTACTTAAAATAATTTCCAGATTTATTAAAAGTTATACATTTAAAAAGTTTTTTTTATTTATGATATGTAAATGTTCTGATATTTATTTACCTAAAATATTTGGGATACCACTAAATGTATAATGTTTGCAAAATGAAAAGCAAACAAACAAACAAACAAACAATCAGAAGGAACAGCAAGTACAAAGGACCTGAGTTGGGAGGAAGGGGGTAACTGGAGCTAAGATAAGGCCCTTTAAGTTAAACCCCCACATACAAAAATAGTAACATGATTTAGGTTTGGGTGTTGGGCAGACAGAGCATGTAAGATGTGGTATGCCATACTGAAGCCTTATCCTGAGGTCAATAAAGAATTTCTAAACGGCATTATGCAAAGACCTAACAAAATCCAAATTGCATTAAAGAAAAATCACTGTGGTGAAAACTTTATTCGAGGTGGGGGGTTAGTGTGGGTATGGGGGGGAGAGAATTTACAAGGCCATTGCATATGTCCAAGTGAGGAAGAGATGTTTTCAGCGTAGGTACTACTGCAGTTCACATTCAGAGGACAAAGTCATCGGGCAGGGTGAGGGACAGGATGTGGCAACTGCAACAGAGGTATTATCAGAACCTTCTGTGCCACTTTGTCAGCCTGCATGGGTGTTTGGTGCCAAACCCTGAGACAGGAAACATTTCAGTGCCGGTGTTAGGAACTGCATTGTGAATCATGTTTTTTTTCCTGTTTCTGTTGACTGCTCCAATACTGAAGGCAAACTGTGGACCAGCTCCAACAAGTATATAAGACTTGAAGGTATGCATATGGTGTGACCTCATTCCTGGCTCCATCTGCTTTTGCAAATTCTGTTTTTACTTTGCCTCATTTTTCTTAATTTAAATGTACATTATGTTCTTCTGAGTTGTTTGCATTCTTACAAGCTACCTTAACTTGTTTTCAAATAATATGTGACATAAAATAAATAATAGACACAAATTATATTGAAAACTTTTAATGAGGTCACTGGATTTTAAATAACATGGTGTCATGTAAAATAGAATACTCACTGGAATATTAGCTACACTGGGAAATAAAAGTGATACTTCTAAATACTTATATTATGGTTGGCACTTCTACTACTATCCTAGTTATTATTATTATTATTATTATTATTATTATTAAATTATTATTAATGACTTTAATCATTAAACAGTGACTCTTCCAATTGGCTTACTACTGCAATCACCAGAGAGGTCCAACATGTATTTCAGTTTAAAAACAGTTAATGAACTTCTATTATATGCCATGGACTTAGTGAACACTGGAAATTTAATAGTGAACAAATTGCAGTTTTAGTTTTTAGTTGTCTTAACACCCATAAGGAAACGCTGGAAGGGCATTCTACAATTAGTGATGGCTCTCGTCATAGTAGCAGCAGCGTCTCTCTACAGGACATGCACTGATAAAACACTATAAAATTGGCTAAAAATAAAATTTTGAAGGCCTACGGACACCAAAAATCTTCTTGATACTCATAATTAAGAAATTGGTTAATTAATTGGTGCCTATCTGATGGGAACTTTATACTAGTATTCCAGAAAGCTCTGTTCTCACGTTTGAAATTGAATTGAAATGTTTACCAATTATTTGGATGAAAAGCAAAAAGATGCTCATAAGCTGTGGATGACGTAATGCTGAAGAAATACCAACATGCAGGGTGATAGGTCAGTACTCAGAAAGCTTTTCACAGAAAATAAACAAATATCAATCTAAAGAGAGCAGACACAGCTTAGTAGGAACATGTGTGCAACAGGCTTGAAGGTTTTTTGTGATAGTTAATTTGATAAAATTACTATATGACATGATTATTGAAAACTGAGTGTATTCTTTGGCTACCTTAGATGAAATACTACATAGCGTATTGTCTTAGTCTGTGTAGGTTGCCATAACAAAATATAATAGACTAGGTGGCTTAAACAACAGAAATCTATTTTTTTTCATAGTTCGGAAGACTGAGAAGTTCACATATCAAGTATTAGTTTGGTTCTGGATGTGGACTCTTCTTGGCTGGCAGATATTGCCTTTTTGCTATGTCCTCATACGTGGGAGAGAGACAGTGCAAGATCTCTCCTGTCTGGTCAGGATCCGTGCCCAACCCTCATGACCTCATTTAACCTTAATTACCACTATAAAGGCACTGCCTTCAAACACAGTATTTGGGGCTGAGCTTCCACATATATATTTTGGGGGGGATACAAACATTTGGTTCCTAAGGAGTATCTTGCCTGAGGGATGTAACCATCTATGCAATTGCATTACAGGGGATACTGCTTCTAGTTTTGGATCTCCCGTTCTAAGAAGTATGTAGATAAGCTACCTGTGTTAAGAAGAGAGCAGGGCACCTGGGTGACTCAATGGGTTAAAGCCTCTGCCTTCAGCTCAGGTCATGACCTCAGGGCCCTGGGATGGATGTCCTCTGCTCTCTGCTCAGCAGGGAGCCTGCTTCCTCCTCTCTGCCAGCTTCTCTGCCTGCTGGTGATCTCTCTGTCTGTCAAATAAATAAACAAAATCTTTAAGAAAAAAAAAAAAAAGAAGAGCGCAACTGAGATGGCAATTTTTCTATAAATAGGAGCAATTGTGGAACAGATGCAGACTAAGGAGGTGCTTTGTTCAGAAAAATGATAACTGTTGAAGAGGAGAAGCACATGATTTGGATGGGCTGTCATAAGGAAGAGAATTTTACTGAATGTCCCACCAAATTCTAGGGAAAAAAATCAGTGTGCCAAATGTGTCAGGAGGACAGTTGTTACTATGCGTAGAAATTCATTTCTACACATGGAGCCATCCAAGAAAAAGTGTGCAGCCTTGAGAAGTATTGCCTTTTGGTAATTTGAGGTATTTGAAAATAAGCCGGATAATTATTTTGCCAAGATGAGTTAGTAGATTTAATCAAAGAGGAAATTTTTAAAAATGGAGACAAATGAAAATGAAACCACAATGATCCAAAATATGTGGGATGCAGCAAAAGCTGTTCTAAGACTGAAGTTTATAGCAACACAGGCCTACCTCAAGAAGCAAGAAAAATAGGGACGCCTGGGTGGCTCAGTTGGTTAAGTGACTGCCTTCGGCTCGGGTCATGATCCTGGAGACCCGGGATCGAGTCCCACATCGGGCTCCCTGCTCCGTGGGAAGCCTGCTTCTCCCTCTCTCACTCCCTCTACTTGTGTTCCCTCTCTGGCTGTGTTTCTCACTGTCAAATAAATAAAAAAAATCTTTAAAAAAAAAAGAAGCAAGAAAAATGTCAAAAAACCTAACCTCATACCTAAAGGAGCTAGAAAAAGAAGAACAAACAAAATTCTGAATCGATTAATGAAACCAAGAGCTTTGTTCTTTGAAAAGACCAACAAAATTGATAAACCTTTACCCGGATTTATCCAAAAAAGAAAAAAAAAAGCAAAAAACAAACAAACAAACAAAAAAACAAGACACAGAGAGGGCTCAAGCGAAATCAAAAATAAAAGAGGAGAAATAACCACCTGCCGAATACAATGGATTATAAGAGAATATTAAGAAAAATATATGCTAACCATTGGACAACTTAAAAGAAATGGGTAAATTCCAAAAACATTCAGGTTCCCCAAACTGAATCAGGAAGAAATCGAACATTTGAACAGACTAATTACCAACAATGAAATTGAATCAGTCTTCAAAATAAAATCTCAGGAAAGAAAAATCCAGGATCAGATAGTTTCCCAAATGAATTTTACCAAACCCTTATGAAAAGAGTTCATACCTATTCTCAAACTATTCCAAACAAATAAAAGAGAAAGAAAAGCTTCCAAATTCATTTTAAAAGACCAGCATTACCTGGATACCAAAACCAAAGACACCATCAAAAATAGAGTGTCTCTGGATACTGGATATATGGAAAAATTGGACACAAAGTATTAGCAGACCAAATCCAACAATACATTAAAAATAAACAAATAACAGTTACCATAATCAAGTGGGATTTATTCCTCTAATGCAAGGTGGTTCAATATTTGCAAATCAGTCAACGCAATACATTGCATCAACAAGAGAAATGGTAAGAACCATGATCATCTCAATAAAAAGCATTTGCATGGTACAACATACATTCATGATAAAATATTCTCAACAAAATTGGTTAGAAGAAATATTTCTCAGCATAATAAGGACCATACATGACACCCATTGATAACGTCATACTCAGTGGTGACAAACTGAGAGCTTTACACCTAAAATCAGGAAAAAAGACAAGGATGTTCACTCTCATTACTTTTATTCAATGTAGAAGTGAAAGTTCTAGTCACAGTGATCAGACCAAAGAAACAAAAGGCATCCAAATTGATAAGGAAGAAGTAAAACTTTCACTATTTACAGATGACATGATATTATATTTAGAAAACCTTAAAGATGCCACCAAAGAAACTGCCAGAACTAATAAATGAATTCGATAAAGCCAGAGGACATAAAATCAATATATAGAAATCCATTGCATTTCTATACACTAATAATGAAATAGCAAAAATAAAACTAAGAAAACAATACCATCCACAACTATACCAAAAATAAGAAAATACCTAGTAATAAACAACCAAGGTGGTGAAACCTTCTACTGTGAAAACTATAAAATACTGATGAAAGAAACTGAAAATGACAAAAGAAATGGAAAGACATTCCATGTTCATGGATTGGGAGAATAAATATTGTTAAAATGTTTATGCTGCCCAAAGCAATCTATAGATTTAATTCAATCTCTATTGAAATACCAACAGAATTTTTCACAAAAATAGAACAAATAATCCTAAAATTTCTATGGAACCTCCAAAGACTCTTAATAGCCAAAGCAATCTTGAAAAAGAATAAAACAAAAGTACCATAATTTCAGACTTCAAGTTCTATTACAAAGCTATAGTAATCAAAACAATCTGCTATTGGCACAAAATATACACATAGATCCATGGTATTGAATAGAAATCCCAGAAATAAACCCACAATTATGTATATATGTATGCATGTATGCGTTCATATATTATGTATGTACGTATGTAGTCAATTAATCTTCAACAAAAGAGGCAAGATATGCAGTGGCAAAAAGTCTTTTCAACAAATTGTGTTGGGGAAACTGGACAGCTACATGAAAAAAAATTAAATGGACCACTTTCTTACACCACACACAAAAATAAACTAAAAATGGTTTAAGGACCTAAGTGTGAGACCTGAAACAATAAAAATCCTCAAAAAGGGCATACGTAGCAACTTCTCTTGACACTGGCCATACCAATGTTTTTTGTGATATGTGCCTTGAGGCGGGGGAAACAAAGGCAAAAATAAACTATTGGGAGTACATCAAAATAAAAACCTTCTCCCCAGTCAAGGAAGTGATCAAGACAATCTACTGAATGGGAGAATATATTTTCAAATGATATATATGATAAGCATTTAGTATCCAAAATATATAAAGACAAGACAATCTACTGAATGGGAGAATATATTTTCAAATGATATATATGATAAGCATTTAGTATCCAAAATATATAAAGACAAGACAATCTACTGAATGGGAGAATATATTTTCAAATGATATATATGATAAGCATTTAGTATCCAAAATATATAAAGAACTTCTACAACTCAACCCAAAAAATCCAATTTAAAATGGGCAGAAGACAGGAACAGACATTTCTTCAAAGAAAACACCCAGAGGGCTAAGACACATGAAAAGATGCTCAACATTACTGATCTCCAGGGAAATGCAAATCAAAACTACGATGAGATACTACCAAGCACCTGTCAGAATGGCTAAAATAAAAAACACACAAAGCAAGTATTGGTGAGGATGAACCCTGGTGCACTGTTGGTAAGACTCCAAAAACTGAAGCCACTTTGGAAAACAGTATGGAGTTCCCTCAAAGTTAAAAAGCAAACTACCCTATGATCCAGTAACTTCATGACTGGGTATTTACCCAAAGAATACAAAAAGACTAATTTAAGGAAATATATGGGGCACCTGGGTGGCTCAGTGGGTTAAAGCCTCTGCCTTCGGCTCAGGTCATGATCTTAGGGTCCTGGGATGGAGGCCAGTATCACGCTCTCTGCTCAGCAGGGAGCCTGCTTCCTCCTCTCTCTCTGCCTGCCTCTCTGCCTACTTGTTTTCTCTCTCTCTCTCTGTGTCAAATAAATAAATAAATAAATAAAATCTTAAAAATATATAGATATAGATATAGATATGGACCCCTATATTTATTGTGCAAGTATTTACAATGGCCAAATTATGGAAACAACCCAAATGTCCACTGATAGGTGAAGGGATAAAGAAGATGTTATATAGATAGATAGATAGATAGATAGATCAAATGATATATTATTCAGCCATAAAAAGGAATGAAATCTTGCCATTCGATCTAGAGACTATATGCTAAGTGAAGTCAGAGAATGACAAATACCATGATTTCACTCATATGTGGAATTTAAGAACTGAAACAAAAGAACAAAGAAAACAAGAGACTAACAAAAAAACCCAGACTCTTCACTATAGAGAACACACTGATGATTACCAGATGGAGGTGGGTGGGGAATCGGCGAACTAGGTGAAGGGGATTAAGAGTATGATCTAATTGTGAAGAGCTCTGAGTAATGGGTAAAATTGCTGAATCACTATATTGTACACCTGAAGATAATATATTAATTATATTAATAAAATAATAAAATATTAATAAAATATTAATTATATTAATGTATATTAATTATACTGGAATTAAAGAAAAGATAATTTAGTAGATTCAAATATTAAAAGAAGGTTCCCATCTTTTGAGGTTAGTTTTGTGATTCTGGCTTTATCATTATTAATATTTTTAATAATTTTCTCTGAGCTATCTACTCTTCTTCAAATTTTAAACTCTTACAGGCAATAATGATATTTGCAATTAAAATTTTACACAGCTATCTAGAGTGATTATAATGCTAAGTATATTTCTATATGCATATTCATTTAAAACTCAGTTGTAAATAAATTGAGTTGAATGTTTAATTGATGAATTAAATAAAAAATACTGAGGATTGATTCAAAGTGAAAAGTCCCATTTATGTTATGACTTCATTAAGATTATTAAACTATTTCAAAAAATTTCTTTCAAAATTCTTTAAAGGATGATTAGGATCAGATTCCTCATGCAATTTTAAGTTCTCTCTTCCAATCTAGCTACTAACAAAATTGAGAGCTACAACCTTCTTTTTTTTTTAAAGAGACACCCTAAGTTGAGAGGGGGAGGGGCAGAGAGATAGAGAGAGAGATACTCTTAAACAGACTCCACGTCCAGTGCACAGCCCAGCTCGGGGCTTGATCTCACGACCCTAAGATCATGACCTGAGCAGAAATCAAGAGTCAGATGTCTAATCAACTGAGCCACTAGGGCACCCCAACAGCTGCAACCTTCTTGATTGGTATCTCATTTTCAGATATTTTGCAGCAAAGTGACCCAATAAATTAAATATTTTTATAAATTTGATGTGGAAATAGATTAATGTCTCAATGCCTATTCTCTGGCATTTAAGTTTCTCTGCTTAACAAGACATCTGACATGCTGCTGGTAATAAAGAGTCAGGTATTTATGGGTCTAAGATTTGAGATTCACCCGAATGAACATGAGAGATGATCTCACTAAGGGGAGTCATAAGACTTAACCAGTCCTAAGACAATTAATTTAAATGTTCATATTTAAAAACTTTCATTGTATATGCTATACTTTATTATTTGAAAAATAACTGATATAATTTTATGTATAAAATAGAATGATTAAGATAAAAATAATTAATGCATTCATCACCTCACGTAGTTAACTTTTTTTGGTGTGAGAATGCTTAAGATCTCCTCTAAGCAACTGTCAAATACACAGTACTGTATTAGGAACTATATTCTCCATGCTGTCTCTCAAATCACCTGTATTCATTCTTCTTATAATTGAAAGTGTGTACCATTCGACCTTTATCTTCCTGTTTCCCCCTGCCCTGCCCTTGGAAACCACCATACTATTTGGTTTCTATAAAATGTGCTTTTTGTTTTGGGGGTGTTTTAACATTCCACCCTCCATCTGGTTTATTTCACTTAGCATAACACGTCCCAAGTTCATTCATATTGTCACAAATGGCTGAATTTACTTTTTTTTTAATGACCAAGTAACACTACATTGTCTTTTTCCATTCATCCACTGAAGGACAATTAAGTCCTTGGTTATGGTGACTAATGCTGCACTGGACATGGGTGTGCAGATTATCTCCAAACAGTGATGCCATTTCCTTCGTATATATATAGACAGAAGTGGGATTGCTGGATCACATGGCATTTCTTATTTTTGGAGGACATGCCATACTGTTCCTCATAATGTGTGCACCAATTTATATTCCCATCAACAGTTTATAAGGGTTCTCTCTTTTTAATAACAGCCATCCTAACAGGTGAGAGGAGATACCTTATTGTGATTTTGTTTTGTGTTTCCCTAGTGATTACTGATATTGAGAACATTTTCATATAGGTATTGCCTATTTGTATGCCTTCTTTAGGAAAAAGGTCTATCCTTTCCCCATTTTTAACTGCATTATTTACTTTTTTTTAAAAAAAGATTTTATTTATTTGACAGAAAGAAACACAGCCAGAGAGGGAACACAAGCAGGGGGAGTGAGAGAGGGAGAAGCAGGCTTTCCGCTGAGCAGGGAGCCTGATGTGGGACTCGATCCCAGGTCTCCGGGATCATGACCTGAGCCAAAGGCAGTCGCTTAACCAACTGAGCCACCCAGGTGCCCCCAATATTTACTTTTTTTTTTTTTTTTGCTATTGACTTATATGGTGTGTGCGTATGTGTGTGTGTGTGTGTGTGTGTGTGTGTGTGTGTGTGTATGATCTATAATATCATATATATGATTGTAACACCTGCTAAGATATATATGGTTTACAAATATTTTCTCCTGTTCTATAGGTTGTCTTTTCAATTTATTAACTTCTTATAATTGAAAGTGTGTACCATTTGACCTTTATCAAGAAGTACAGAAGCTTTTTAGTTTGACATAGACCCATTTGTTTATTTTAGCTTTTGTTGCCTGTACTTTTGTGTCTTATCCAAGAAATCATTGCCAAGACCAATGTCAGGAGCTATTTCGCCAGGTTCTCTTCCTGGATTTTAAAGTGTCAGATCTTACATTTAAGTCTTTAATCCATTTCAAATTCATTTTTGTAAGTGGTATAAGATAGAAGTCCAATTTCATTCCTTTGTATGTAGATCTCCAGTTTTCCCAGCACCACTTATTTAAGAGACTACTCTTTCCTCACTTGGCATTCTTGGCATCCTTGTTAAAAACCGGTTGACTCTAAAGCTTGGTTTTATATCTGTTCTTTCTATTCTGTGCTACTGGTCTTTGTTTTAATAATAATATACTATTTTAATTGCTATAAGTTTGTAATATAGCTTAAGATTAGAAAATGTGATGCCTTGAGCTTTTTTCTTCTTTCTCATGATTACTTTGACTATTCAGGGTCTTTTGCAGTTCCATACAAATTTTAGAATAGTTTTTTTTTCTATTTCTGTGAAAAATGCTTTGAAATTTTGGTAGGGATTACACTGAATCTGTACATTGATTTGAGTAGTATGAACATTTTCACGGTATTAATTCTTTCATTCCAAGAGCATGAGATAGGTTTTTATTTATTTGAAAAAGGTCTATCCTTTCCCCATTTTTTCACGGTATTAATTCTTTCATTCCAAGAGCATGAGATACCATGCTCTTGAATCAATGTCTTATAGTTTTTAGTGAATAGGTCTTTAGCTTTGGTTAAAAATAATTCTAAATATATTTATTGTTTTTGATGAAATTATAAAGGGGACTGCTTTCTTAATTTCTCTTTCAGATAGTTCTTTGTGAATGTATAGGAACAAAAATGATTTTTGTATGTTGATTTTGTATCTTGAAATTTTACTGAACTCACTCATTAATTGTAACAGATTTTTGTTGGAGTCTTTACAGAGTTTTCTATATAAAAGACAATGCCATCTGAAAATAGAGATAATTTTATTTCTTCCTTTCCAATTTGGATACATTTTATGTATTTGTTTCTTTTTCTTTCCTAGTTGCTGTGGCTAGAACTTCCAGTATATGTTCAATAGAAACACTGAGAATGGGCATCCTTGTCTTGTTCCTGTTTCAGAGAAAAAGTTTTTAAAACTTTTCACTGTTGAGTATGATGTTAGTTATGGGCTGGCCACACATGGCCTTCACAATGTTGAGGTACACTTCTTCTATACCAAATTTGTTTTTGTTTTTGTTGTTTGTTTGTTTTATCATGAAAGGATATGGTATTTTGTCAAATAGTTTTTCTACACCTATCAAGATAATGATTGTTAGCCTCCATTTTGTTAATGTGATGTATCACACTGACTGATTTGCATACATTGATTAATCCTTGCATTTTGGCATGAATCCCATATGATCATTGCATATTATCCTTTTAATATGCTCTTGAATTAAATTTGCTAGTATTTTGTTAAGAATTTTTGCATGTATATTCATCAGAGATATTGGCGCTCTTATCTGGTCTCACTATCAGGGTACTGCTGACCTCAAAAAATGAGTAGATCTGAAGTCAAAAACAGACTGTAATGCAGTAATATTAGGGGACATCAATAACCCACTGTCAACAATGGATGGATTATTCAGACAGAAAATCAATAAGGAAATAATGGACTTGAACTACACTTTAGACCAATTGGACCTAACTGTGCCAGTTACACAGAAAATTCCATCCAATAGCATCAGAATATATATTCTTCTCAAGTGCACAAGGAATATTCTCCAGGATATATTTAGATCACAAAATAAGTCTTTTAACAAATTTAAGGAGACTGAAATATCGTATCTTTCCCAACCACAACTGTGTGAAATCAGTAACAAGATGAAAGCTGAAAAATTCACAAATATATGGAATTTAAACAACACACTTCCAAACAACTAATAGATCATAGAAGAAATTAAAAAAAAATCTTGGACAAAAAAAATTAAAACACAATATACCAAAAGTTATAGGATGCAGCAAAAACAGTTAAGGGAGTTTATAACAACAAATGCTTTCATTTAGGAAAAATAAACATCAAATAAACAACATACCTTTATAACTCAAGGAAAGTCTAAATGAACAAACTAAGCCAAAAGTTTGCAGAAACAAGGGAATAAAAAAGATTGGCACAGAAATAAGGGAGACCAGAAAGACAACAGAAAAAAAATCAACAAAAGTGAGAGCTGTGTTTTTTTTTTTGAAAAGAAAATTGGCAAAGCTTTAACTAGACAAAAAATAATTTTAAAGGAGAGAGAACCCAAATTAATAAAATTGTAAACAAATGATGACACATTACAAATGATGGCACAAATCCAAAGGATCATAAGAGACTATTATAAACAATTATATGCCTACAAATCAGATGACTTAGAAAGTGATAAACTCCTAAACACATACAACTTACTAAGACTGAATCATGAAGTAACAGAAAATCTGAACATACCAATAATGAACAAAGAGTTTGAATCAGTAATCAAAAAACTCCCCAAAACAAGAACAACAAGAACAACAACAAAATCCAGGACCAGATGGCTTCACATGTGAAATCTACCAAACATTTATTTTTTTTAATATTTAATTTAATTTTTATTTTTGTTTTTCAGAGAGAATGCACAAGCAAGGGGAGAATGGCAGAGGGAGAGAATCTCAAACAGGGTCCATGGGCCCCAATACAGGACTTGATCCTACAACCTTAAGATCAATCAAGTGTCAGACACTCAACTTACTGAGCCACTCAGGCACCTCAAATTTTACCAAACATTTAAAGAAGAACTAATCAATCTTTTCACTTTTCTAAAAAACTGAAGAGGAAGAAATATGTACAAATTCACTTTATGTGGTATACTATATTTACATATGTGGCATATTATACTTACATATATTTGCATATGACATACTATATTTATTTAAGGATTAGAAGAAGCGTAGTTATAATCCTTATGTGCATAGGCTATGAGCAAGAGCTGTCCCATACAGTTAGTAAATTGAAACAAATTCATGTCATTCTAATACTTTTGTTCCTATTATTTGTATCTTACTTTATACACATTAGAGTAATTCAATTTATCAGAAAATGTAATTAATAAATTTATCTTATGTTATCATTAAGAAGATACACTGTAGTGATGGTGGCCCCTTGTTCTGACATATATGTGGAGGCAGTGTTAGAGTTGGATTGTAATGAAAGCAATTATTTCATTAAATTGTAAAAAGAACCATTCTGATGCTTCAGTAAGTCAAACAAAATATTTATGAGGAGTCTATTACAATTAGTTCTTAGAATACTACACTCCATTTTATAACAGTGCTATTTCATTCTGGAAATATGTTCAGGAAACAGCACTGCATGAATTATGGAAGATCAACATCATCTACATCATCAGCATAATACAGAGGAGGATCAATTAATTATATAAAACAATCCTCTTAAGAAATAGTTCCTCTGGGGTAAATGTTTACAAACTCTAGGATAAGAAATTGAAATATATAGAAAACCCACAGAGATACTAAAACTATATTGCCTCCGTTGTGTGTGTGTATGTAACACAAGAGTATATACAAATACATATTTAAAAGTTTCATTTCACTAGTAATAAAATAAATGCAAATCAAACATAGACGTTTGTTCCCATACTCATAAAATTAACACATCTTTTAAATTTAATATTCAATCTTAGTGATTTATGATGAGATAAATCTATCACAAGGGAATAAAGCCAGTATAATTTTCTTAAGCATTCTGTTGGTTTTTCTTTGTGTGATCCCCTTCCCACATATAGTAGATAAATAATCTGAAAGTAAATATAACTTACATGTGGAAGTGCCTTTCCATTTTATTTGTGATTAAAAATATTGGAAAAAAGCAGCCAAGTGTTTAATGGTTAGGGAAATAAGTATATGTCAGTTCAAGTCAATATGATGAAGTCTGAAATCATATTTATGAAGATCTTTAGTGATGATTAGTTCGTGATATAATGTAGACTTTTTTTGTTTTTTTGAAAAGAGAATTTGACAGGCCACAAAAATAAAGCACATTAAAAAAAGGAGATAGGAAATAAAGGTGCCAAGTGCTAACAGAGGTTGGTCTATGGGACAAATTTATGCATCTGTAAATTTTGTTTCTGCATATGTAAATTTTTAAATCTTTTGCAACTTTCTAAGATGACCATTACTTTATTAATCAGAAAAAAGAAACCTACAAAATGAACAGATGTTTATACCAGACTTTACTTGATAAGAAGCTACCTTTAAGAACAAAGTGATTTCTAAGTTCACTCTGAAGACTAGAGTACTTGTTGGTGTAATCCAAACAGCAACATCTCTTAATCTAATATAATGGCTATGTGTAAAGAAATGGGATAGAACATGTGCAATAAACAAATCTCTCTAAATGAGTAAGTTAACTTGTGAATCAATTCTTGAGATAATACCTTGTTAACCTACTGAAAGGATCAGCATAGTCTTGAAAATTATGACCTACTGGACTAAGAATGTCCCAATTTATTCAACTCATCAGAAAGATTGTCAGAAATCAGACAGAAATTGTCTGATTCTGGATAACCAGCTGAAGGTCTGGGACAGGAGTGTCTTTCTTGAGGAGACTCGAAGAGTCTCCTTTCCTCAAGAAAGAACCTTCAGATTTTTAATTTATTATCCTGAGATGCCTCACTCACCAGAAAGATGTGAGGCCCAGCATTCTTATGGAACATAGGTAAACCTTCAGAGATAGATAGAGGAAAATGCCATAGTCCAAAGTTGCTCATAGTCTTAAGGGAGGCTACAGATGTGTAAAATCATAAAATACAACACAGAATGATGAATACAACAACGGATGCCTCTTCAACATGAGGACGGTAAAGGGGGAGAGTCATTAAATGTGTTAGGAGGACAATCCAAGAGAATTTTCCAGAAGAGATGGTTCCTAAGTTGAACTTTAAAAGGAAATTGGGAATTTATCACAGGGTGAGCAGTGTGAATGGCATTCTCTGACAACAGAACTGATGTTTATTAGATATGTTTAATATGCAGAGCTTTCGAAGCTGAAAGAAAGAGAGTCCTTCTGACAGAGTCATTCCATACAAATGCTTACTGGTAATAAAATAGTGATGAGAAATATCAGGTTACACAAGGTTACCTGCATAGTCAACTGATAATCTTAAGAAAAGTGTAGAAATATAGATCAAATATGTGCTCAGAGACAATCTGGTTTTCTTTTATCTGAGAGTGACTTCTGAGAAGGAAGTCAGAGGGAATATTTTCTTCATTTACTTGATTAGACAACATGAAGTATTTAATGTCATAGGCAATATCAAAGGGCATGAAAGTTCATGTCAGTTTATGATACTGTATTCAAGAATATTATAATTAATTAATAACAGAAAGAACAGGATTTTGATCACAGGTATTCGTGATTTCATACTTTTAAATTGATAATAGCCTCAGACACAAAGGGGCATACTAAGAGAATAAAATTGGGGTAAACTTTTTTTTTTCATTTTCTAAAACAGTTCTAGGTTTCATTCTAATTTGTCCTTTCTTTTAATAAGAATGAGACTCTTAAAATGAGCTGCTATAATGTTTATGACAATGTTTCCTTGGCTTGTTCAACTATGAAATTTTAAGTTACACCTTTCACATTTTAATTTGTCAACATCATGATATTATATATTTTATTTTATGTTCCAAATACCATATATAAAAACATTCCAATTTTCTGCAATTCCAATTTTTTGCATATCAGTTCCATTTATATGCATAGAATTCCTTATGTAAATATGTTTTAAATATTTTCAACATTTAATATGGACTTCTGAGCTGAGTTTATCAGATTTTCCCTCATTTTTCTTCCTGATTAAAAGTTCATAAATATAAGAGAAGGAGGATATCAACTGTAATGCTACATTAGATTTTATAGCAGTCTGTCATTAACCCAAACCAAACAGAATTCCCACGAAATAGAGTTCAGATGGGATCCTCGGTTAGGGTGGGGAGTCCCAACAGGAAGATGAAAAGACTGGAGTCTGTGACTGAACATGTGGACATTCTGTTTCCTAGGACCAAACTTACTGGTTATGCAGGAGTAGAACAAAATCAAAGAGGGGACTGCTATGTGAGAAGTTCCCGAGAAACAAAATTTAATGCTGGAAGGATCTTCCAAATTTGAAATCTAGTTTTAGAATTTAGGTCAGTGGCTACAAATCATATAAAGAAAAACTTCAGTTTATTCAACTGGAACAGTATCTGTCCACTCTGTCTTGGAGGAACAAATGGATGAAATCGCTAAAACTTAACAGGTAGATAGGAAAAAGAACCAATGGAGAACTAGATACAAATTCTGGAGGCAAATTCTTCACCAAGATTATGGAATTTCCTGTTTCTAGATGAATTAAGTATTCCAAATCTCTTACATCAAATTCCATAGTCCTTTGCTTCTCTTCCCCCCAAGTATAATCTAAATTCTTGAGCTTCAGGAAAAAAACTTCTCTCAAAAAACTGGTTCAACTTTTATGAATGATGATAGCCCAGAGAAAGTAACTCATGGAAGCTTACCATTTTCTCCTTATCCTTTTCCTGCACTCAACATTAATTCATTCAGTTTGTAAAAACTGTCACATGGCTAGCTTGAGCTGGAATCTCTGAGCAAAGGAAATAAAAAACATAAAACATTAGTCTCTACTCTCCAGGTACTTAGTGGAACTTAAATGTAATTTAGAGCATTCATATAACCAAATCACTACACAAAAAAGAAAATGAACAAATGACAAACTGAAAATAGGTGAGACATAAAACTATAGGTGCATATTTATGGCAATTTTGGAATGGAAAACAACTCGGTCAACACAAAATTAGTGGATATGGTAGCAGTGAAAAACTGTTAGATCTGTTTTCAAATAAAACACTAAATAAATTTAATAGAAAAAATTATGATACAATGTGAGGAATAAACATGAATTCCAAAGAGTTAAGGTCTTTAGTACATAACTGATTATTAAAACCCAAAAATGGGGCACCTGCTGGCTCAGTTGGCAGAGCATGAGACTCTTGATCTCAGGGTTGTGAGTTTGAGCCACACTCTGAGTATAGAGATTACTTAAAATAAAATCTTAAAAAAAAAAAAAAACCGTCAAAATTGCCAATTTTCAGTTTAAAAGAAAAAGAAAAAAGACAAAGTGCTTGTATGGATAATTTCTGTAGAAGAAGTATAAAAGGAATATGCAGGAAAGAAATAACAACATTACTAATAATCAAAAAAAGAAAAGAAAAACCTATGCAATGTCATGATTTAACTATTCCATTAGCAAAAAAAATAAAAGAATAGGACACAAAGCTCATAATTACAAGAGAAAATGAAGAAATAAATCTTTGGGAAAGCAATCTGGCAATGGTTACCCAATGTCAATGGAAGTACTTCCATTACACTTTGATATAGTAATCCACTGTCATAATTGTACTGAAGAAATAATGATAGATTAGGTAAACATCTACGTACTAGAATAATAATTATCATCCCTCAAAATTAATCAAAATTAGAAAACTTTCTCTTGCCTGATAGTGTTTTAAAAAAATAAATGAACTAAATTCATGAACCCAAATCAATGCTATGCATTTACTAAGATTATGTTTTAGAGACTCGGTGATGGCATAATAAAATACTTACAAGGTTAAGTGCAAAAGTAAGATGTCCAAACAGCATTAAGTACTGTTTGGAGATCCAGATTTATAAATAAAAGAATGTGAAAGAAACACATTACTTCTATTTTTTAGAGTTTAAATTTACAGAAAAATCGCCAAGACCAGACAGAATGTTTCCGCATGTCCTGCATGCAATGTGTCCTATTATTAGTGGCTTACAGCAATAGGTTACATTTGTTTCAACTAATGAACCGATATTGATACGTGATTACTAATTTAGGTCTATAACTCAATCAGATACCATTAGTTCCCCTCACTCCCGCCTTTCCTGTTCCAGGACGCCACACAGCATCCATTTCTCTTAAAGCTTCTCTTAGCTGTGATAGTTTTTCAGATTTTGTTTCTGATGACCTTAAGAACTTTCAGAAGTATTGGTCAAGTTTTTTGTAGCAGGCTCTCAATTGAGATTTGCCTGATTTCTTTTTATTAGGGTATATACTATCATTTATACTATCAAAGGTTATCTCAAGGATATGTACTAGAAACATGATTTCCATCTTTTGCTGTTAACTTCGATTACCTGGGTGAGTTAGTGTTTGCCATGTTTCTCCTGCAAAGTTACCTCCCCTCACCCCACTTTCCATACTTACCACTTTGGAAGGACTCTCTACTAATGGCCCACTCTAAAGAAGAGTTACAATGTTCCACTTTTTGAGGGCAGAGTATCTACATAAAGTATTCAGAACTTTTCTGCATAGGAAATCTGTCCCTTTGTGTGTTACTTTTTAAACGCAAAATAAGATTGATATAATCTAACAATGAAGAATTTGCTATAAAATTTTCTTATAATTGTGTCAATATCTTCAAATTGGTTTGTAAAGTACAATTTCAAGTACAAACATGTATTTGTTAAAATTTCTTTTTCTTTCTCAGGGAAAGTAAAAAAGAAAAATATTGCATAATATTAAAAAAATAAGTACCAAATAAAACATAGTTAGGAAAGAAAATATTTTTTTCATTTGATAAGGATTTTTTTATACTATCAATAATTCATAAAAATCTGTATATATTTAGGTGGATCTTAAAAAAATCTGTAATCTAGGGGCGCCTGGGTGGCTCAGTTGGTTAAGCGACTGCCTTCGGCTCAGGTCATGATCCCGGAGTCCTGGGATCGAGCCCCACATCGGGCTCCCTGCTCGGCGGGAAGCCTGCTTCTCCCTTTCTCACTCCCGCTGCTTGTGTTCCCTCTCTAGCTGTGTTTCTCGCTGTCAAATAAATAAAATCTTAAAAAAAAAAATCTGTAATCTAGTTGTTGGAGGTCACAGTATTATCATCAGCTTTCCTTAAATATCTTTCTGCTTAATAAAAACCTCTCCTTTGATGACTTATTTGCTGGAGCACAAAATCTAGAAACCAGATTGTAAGAGTTAAAAATCTCAGCTTCCCTTCTTACTGTGTACTCATGAGCGGGATTACTCAACCAACTCTGGCTTCTTTCTCATATATAACATGATTATCAGTAACTCTCAAAGACTTATAGTTGGAATTTATTTAAGGGGAATAAAAACAGTTTCTGGTATAGAGCACTCACTCAATCAGTAAATGTTAAGTAATTAATTATAATTATGACTATTTCTGTTATAATGTAATAACCTACAGTCCAAAGGTAGAAGAGAGAAGAATGAAGAAAAGATTTAAGAAAAATATTGCAGTTATATGTATATATTTAAATTGTGCCTAGTTTTATAAATATATCCAATGAATATAGTATACAGTCATATATATAGCTTCTGTAAAATAGTATTCTAATGTTATAAAAGGAATCGAACCCTGAATATTTGTATCAAAGATTCCAGAGACCTCACTGGAAATTGCATACTTTGAATGACATTTTGTCATAAATATGATGTATTTTAAAGACAGTATAAATTTTGAATCCTAAAGTATTTCACATCCATATATATTTAATACACTCATCTTGATATTTATTCTTAGAGCAGTATTCAGGAAATTAAATAGTAACTATGACACTGATTCAAGGTACTTATTTTTTAATAATCCAGATTAATCAGAGCTATTTTTATTAATGTTTAAGAATATTATATTTTCTGCAGCAACCTGTCCTATTTTATTCATTCGCAATCTTTCTTTTATTCTTACAGATATTTCACCTCCTCACATTTCCTTTGACTAATGAAAAAAGAAGATTGGTTGTTTTTCATGAATCATCTTCAAATCACTGACATCCCATGGGCTTCTTTTCATTTACACTTCATTCAGAAGACAAAACTTTCTAGTAGGAACAACAGATCATAAGAAACTACTATCCGTATCTCTATTATCCACCTATATTTCTCCATATCTATCATCTATCTATCTGTCATCATCACCACCATCTATAATCATCTATCGATATAAATAGAACTGTATTTTCTTACTGTATTATTTCAGGGAACGACAAGTACAAAAAAACAACAGACTGATGTGAGAATGTTATTTTAATGCTGTTTGTTTAATGTTCGTTTAAACTACTCTTTCCAAATTGATGTCATACACTCCTAAACCAGTATCTTTGAACATTTATTTTGTTCAAGCTATATGACAGGTGTACAAGGTGAACAGTAGAGACAAGATCCCTGCTTACAAGTTTCTTAAAGTCTAGTTAAAAATACAGTAATTAAAAATATTCTTGCATGGCTAATATGCAGCAAACGTTACACATATATTTAAAAGCCTTTTTAAAAGGCTTAAAAAGTTCCGTTCAAAAAATAGTTGGGCTGATAAAAGGAAATAAATCCTCCGATTTGTCAAAGGAGAGCATTTCTAGGATCCAAAAGGCAGAAGGCATACAACTTCCCTAATCCTTACTTAGGGATCCGTAGATTAAAACATTTCCCTATTTAGCTGAACCCTGGTTGTATTTTCCTTGGAGAAGCATCTCGTCTAGTTGTTCAGGAGAACTGTGACAGACAACAGTTAACCTGATCACAAGTAATAGTCTCAACTGAAAATTCTTGTCACTATACACTCCTAACAGCTTCTAAAATTAAGACCGGTTTTAGGCACCTGGGTGGTTCAGTTGGTTAAGAGTCTCTTTTAGGCTCAGGTCCTGATCTCAGGGTCCTGCTGGGCTCCCTGCTACCTGGGGAGTCTGTTTCTTCCCCTCATTTTGCCCCTCCCCCTCCTCCTGTTCTTTCTCTAGCTCTCTCTCAAATAAATCTTAAAAAAAAAAAAAAAAAAAAAAGACTGATTCCAAGTTTTGCCTGCTTTCAGTAATTCTGCTATGAATGTATTCATACCAGTCTTCGGGTGGACATATATTTTCATTTTTATTGAACAGATATTTAACATGGAAGTTGCTGGATCATTCAAAGTTTAACTTTTTAAGAAGTTGGCAAACTGTTTTCCAAAGTGGATGTACCATTCCCCATTCCCACCAGCAGAGGAAGAATGTTTGTTTCTCTATATCCTGGATAATGTTTGATATTATTAGACTTTTAATTGTACCAATTTAGTGGTTAAAGCATTATAGGTTCAATTTGTGTTTATCCATATGACTTACTAATGGTGAGTATCTTCTCATGTGCTTATTAGCTATTTGCAAATACCTTTTTTGGTAAACTAACTATTCAAAACTTTTACGAATTAAAAAAATTGCAGACAAAAAAAACCCAAAAAGAACAAAAAAGTTTTTTAAATTGCATCGCGGTCTTATTGAGATATAAAAGACATAAATTGCGAATATTTTCTTCCAGTCCATAATTCATCCTTTCATGTTTTTAATGGTGTCTTTTGAGAATAAAAACTTTTAATCAGACAGAAGTACAACAATCATATTCTTTGATAAACTGCGCCTGCTTTTGAAATTATCTCTAATAAATCATTGTTGAACTTAATGTCATCAAGACTTTCTCCTGTATTTTTAATGGAAAATTTTATACTTTTAACCCTTAAAACCTCTGCTCCATTTTAAGTTAATTTCTGTGTATGACATAAGGTAATTTTTTAAAAGTCTGAAATGAACACTTGAGGATTTTTATATGTTGACATTTTTTTCAGCAAAAATTATGTTAATAGAAATGTTTTAAGACTTTTCTAGAATTCCTTTAAAAAAGTAACTATGCACTCAAATATATTTTAAAAGGAATATTTATTTAAAGTAATATTTATATAATTGTTCAATTTTCTGAAATAACCAAGTACCAAACTATTTGCAATCACTGATTACCATGAAAAAAGCTAAAATATTAACCACCACCTATAACTATTTACCACAGATAACCAGCAAATCCTATCATCAGTATTTATGCCATCACAAATATTTTGTTATAATTCTTTTTTTATTTTGTTATAATTCTATGTGCTAAATTATATATTTTTTAAACATCAGAATGTCTTTATAAACAACACAGTAACTAAATCATTCATTTTCAAGGGCTTGCTATGGAGGCTGAAATGAAAAATGTCTATAGGAGCCAAGTTTCTCACTTTGGCTTTTTTTTTTTTTAAGATTTTATTTTTGAAGGCATCTGGGTGGCTCAGTGGGTTAAAGCCTCTGTCTTCAGCTCAGGTCATGATCTCAGGGTCCTGGGATTGAGGCCTGCATTGGGCTCTCTGCTTGGCAGGGAGCCTGCTTCCTCCTCTCTCTCTTCCTGCTTCTCTGCCTACTTGTGATCTCTCTCTGTGTCAGATAAATAAATAAAATCTTAAAAAAAAGATTTTATTTTTGAGACAGAGCATAAGTGGTGGGGCGAGGGGTGGGACGGTGTCTGGGAGTCTGAGCAGAGCACTAACAGGGAGTCTGAGCAGAGCACTAACAACACGGGGCTCCATCCTAGGACCCTGTGATCATGACCTGAGCCGAAATCAAGAGTCCAGTGCTCCATGGACTGAGCCACCCAAGTGCCCTGACAAATTTTAATTCAGGTAAAAAGAGCTAAGCCATCAATGTAGAAAATAAAAATTTCATCATAAAACATTTTTCCTTAAATTAAGCTGGTAATTTATTAAGTCAATGTTTTCCCTGTAAAACTTTCTTCTTGTTTCCCAGAGAGGTTAACTTGTCTAAGATCAATGCCTCTCTATAGAAGGAATCAGCCTCTTCTGTAGGAGGATGCTTTATAAGCTGTAACACTCTTCATTAAAACTGGTCACAAGCAGGGTGCCTGGGTGGCT
The DNA here is from genome assembly GCA_004023965.1 of Spilogale gracilis. Classification (NCBI taxonomy): domain Eukaryota; kingdom Metazoa; phylum Chordata; class Mammalia; order Carnivora; family Mephitidae; genus Spilogale; species Spilogale gracilis. The sequence goes on from PITA01003391.1 coordinate 120,859, forward strand.
CAGTTGGTTAAGCAACTGCCTTCAGCTCAGGTCATAATCCCGGAGACCTGGAATCGAGTCCCACATTGGGCTCTCTGCTCAGCAGGAGGCCTGCTTCTCCCTCTCTCACTCCCACTGCTTGTGTTCCCTCTCTGGCTGTGTTTCTCTCTGTCAAATAAATAAAATCTTTAAAAAAAAAAAAAAAAACTGGTCACAAGCAATGCCTGAGATAACCAGTCCTAAGAGAATGATGAAGCAGTGAATTGGGGCTTGAGAACACTGGCCAACTGTAACACACAGATTCATCCAGAAGGCTTGGAACACAGCCTCTAGCTATCCCTGATCAGAGGGGCAGAGGCACCCCCAAGAACACTGATGGGGCCAAAGCGTGGGCCAGCTCCCAGCCTTAGGTGCTGCCAGAGGAGGGCCTGGGGCCTCTCTAACCACAGGTGCAGAAGCTCTGAAGTCCAACGACAAGGTCGCTCTGCCAAAATCTGACATCCAGCCACGCTAGCCCTCATGTCATCACCAGAGCCCATGTCTTGCCCCTGTTCCTGCCTCTCCACGCCACTCTCAATAAGAGTCGCTCTGAGACCACCAGCCTGCACTCTGTGTGCTGGGTCACTGGACCCGACGCACCCCACAGGTGCACAGGCCTGAGGAATCTCTTCCTACTCTCATTGCTGAATCCATGTCTAGTAAATACAAAAGCAAATTCCTCTATGATCCTCCACGTCTAGAGCAAAATTTCACATTGCACGTTTTTTTCTAATACTTGTTTTTCACACCTTTAGTAGTCTTTTCTATGAGATTTCAGCCATTTTCAGCTGGCAATGGAAGGCATTATGGTTTCAGTCTATTCTTCTAGTTGTTTTTGCTTCAGCAGAAAAGAAAAAGTGTTTCCCTCACGGTATATGGCTTTTTACCTTTCTCTACTAATAATAAACCTCAAACAAGGTTTCTAAACATTTCTCAGTAAGTGCTTTGAAACGTTATGAACACTGGAGTGAGTAGCTCATGACTTCAAGCATAGAAGAACTTGATGTCTGTATCATTCTGAATTATTTTTACTTGCTGATAATATGAGAAACTGACAGCTTGGGACACAACATACACAGTGGCCATTGTTAATGATAAGAGTGCTGGGTCCTTCTTTCACACAAATAACGGCTAAGGTCTTGAAATCCCTGCAGGGATCTGTCATTCCTTCTCATTGCACACAGCCCATACTGCTCGGGCCCGGCTATAACTGGCCCTGGCTGCCATGGAGGGCAATCCTGAAGAGATTCAATATGTCTGATGATGAAATTGCTCCAAGCAAATTCACAGCCCAGTTTTATAGGGGCAAGTTAATTACTCCAGGGTAGGGAGGGGTTGCTTCTGCTGGCAAAGTGGGTTCTAGGAGACTTGAGGAATTCAAAGATTTTTAGGAACATCTACATCTGCACAAATATCTCTGAAGTCCCAAGGCTTCCCTCATTCCTCCTGAGGGCTCACGACACAAGACACACAGCTGGCAGGAAGTGCCTGTACTTGCGTTGTAAACTCCACATTTTAAAATAAGGTTCTGATCTCATCTTCAGCTATATCTCCCCACACAGGTGGTGCCACAGGAAGCTTCAAGAATCAGTATGAATGGCCAGGATAACTCCCATCCCAAATTTGAGTAATATTTGGCACAACTGGCTCAGTGCCATTGTTCTCATGATCAAAGAGCACTAGAGTCTGTAATTCGTGTCACATTAAGTAGAACTCTGGGGTCGCAAGGGAGATGGATGTTATTTAAATATAACCACAACAATTATTATTATCTTATGTAATACTTTTAAGAACTAAAAGGTGGGTTCACATTTATCATCTTACCTAATCCTCATAAATGTTCAGTGTTCAATGACATACATATTGTCATTCCATTTTTATAGACAAGGGAAATTTGGCTCAAAAAGGTTATGTTCTTGCCCAAGATCCCACAGCTCAAAGATAGGCTACAAGATTGTTTGCTTTCTTACACTGTCTCATAGTCGCTTAATTGTTTTTAAATAAGGATCAAATGATGCTTCCATTTTGTGGGAAATATATTCATGTGTGTCCCTGGAAGTGCTGCTTCAATGCCCACAGTGATTATTCCAAATAAGCAGCTGCAGAGAAGGTAAGTGTATATTCTTTTGAATACGGAAGTGATTGATATAGAAATTATGCATTTTGTTGCTGCAGCATAACATACAGTGTTGTGTCCCAAAATAGATTATGCAAGGCATCTATGACTCAGTTTTCTCTTGAGTTAGATGTTTTTGTAGGTCAAGCACTTTTAATAGATGCATATGCATTGATATATTTCACATATCTTGGATTTTTGTGTCTTAAAGAGCATTCCGTTTTGTGACCTGGAGCCTTCCAGAGCTGATGTGACAGAGGCCTGTGAAATAATCACTGTATAATTTTGGAGATTAATTGTTTGAATGAATGAGTTATACCTTCTTTTGTTAAAAACAATATAAACAGGGCGCCTGGGTGGCTCAGTGGGTTAAGCCTCTGCCTTTGGCTCAGGTCCTGATCTCTGGGTCCTGGGATGAAGGCCCACATCAGGCTCTCTGCTCAACAGGGAGCCTGCTTCCTCCTCTCTCTGTGCCTGCTTCTCTGCCTACTTGTGATCTCTCTCTCTGTCAAATAAATAAATAAAATCTTTAAAAATATATAAACAAGAAATCTGTTATTTTAATGTATTTGGATTTTTATCAGTTAAGAAAAGCATTAACATCTGATTTTTTCCTTTTGTTAACTAAATGTTCCTACAACAATCTTTTTAGATTCAGAGAAAGTCTTTTGGTGCAGTATTTGTCATTATATTTAAGTACGATAATTAGTTTACCTAATTTGTTGGCAGAGTTGCCTCTTAGGAAATCATTTATTTGGTTATTAGTTTTGTAAACATCACTTAAAAAGTAAGTAACTTAAAAAGATTGATTAATATGTAATTTCAAAAACACACAGAGATATATCTGAAATCTAATTTTAGGGTATTTATGTCCTAGTAGAACTAGGTTGTTACGGTAATTATTTTCCCTTTTTGTATGCATTCTATTTCATAAATTTTCCCTGAGTTTCCAGGAAAGAGATGTCATACAGTGAAGAACAGTGAGGGAAAAAAAGTAGTTAGAAGTGAACTCTGACATATTTTCTCTTTGAAGAGTTCTTATCCCAAGGTGGTGTATCCTCAAGTCTCCAAAGCATAATGGAAGGTGAAAGTTTTATAAAAAATTTGTGCTGATCAACTAACTTGTTCCTCCAGTTTTAGAGCCCTGAAGCTATTAAAAAAGAAGAAGAAGAAGGAGGAGGAGGAGGAGGAGGAGGAGGAGGAGGAGGCAGCAACCTGATCTGCTTCTACTGCTTCTCCAGAAAACCCCAAAGTCTGGACATCCAGAGATCCCTAGTGGGGTTTAAAGCTCTAAATCTGGCCACTGTATCCATGTGTTCAAGATCTATTAATTGCTTCACAAAACTGATTAATTACCACTAGGGTTCAGTTTTCAAGAGCTCAGCTTTTCCACTCTTAACGAATTTCAGGAGAGCATGAATAGTTCTTGTATTAGGAAAGAGAGGGTGCAAGTTTTAAAATATTACCACCAGAAAATTTAAAATGGGAATGCACATGGGCCTGATCATAAAACTTTGTCTTTGGGGTACAAGATTTCATGTTATGTCACCAGTAATATAAATTTATATTCAAAGGTGGTTCCGCTCAGGAAAGTGTGCTGCTTACAAAAGAAAGATTTGCTGTTCCAGATAAAGCAAATGTTGCTATTTGTAGGCGGGTTCTCTTTTGGTAAGCTTATTACTAGGCCACTGTGCTGTGCCTTGGAGCCGACCTTGCTCCTCACCTCCTGTATAGGAGCTTCCCTGGGGGTTTTATTTCTTTACTACGAACTCCACGTTTTCCAATGGCTACACTTAAATTAATTTTAGCGTTGCAGGGGAAGAACCATTACATCAGACTTCTCCCCCCACAGACCACTGTCACAAAGCTCCTGAACTTTTTGAGGTCATTGTACATATCTGAGTTCCAAATATAACTTCAGAAAATCAGAAATGGGAAATACCCTACCCAAGCTCCCCATTCACAGCCTTATACTAGTTTCTATTTGTGGTCCTCTATCTTTATTCATTTTGAATTTTAAAAAAGTTTAGTTTTCTAATCACCAACACAACTTAGATTAGATACTGTTTGACATCAATTAATTATCTTAACTGTGGATATTAAGATGTTTCCTAGAAGAAAAAAAATACAACACTGTATATTTTCAGGGCAGAGGAAATTAATGGCCTATGTGTTATCATACTTGGATATGAAATATCTAAACAGTGATGTACCTTAATAGTTAACGTTCCAGTTTTTTATTTTTATCTATTAAAATATTATCATAAGGAGATAATTTTACCAAAAGTTTCAATTTGCAGATTTCGTATTCTCAAAACAAAAACAAATTTAAAAACTATTATAAAATGTCCTTTAATTGCTTATGTTATTTTAGATACATTCTTATTAAGTATGAGCTGATATGAGGACAGCCTCTGAATACAGTCATAGACATATGGTATGGCTTTATAAAACTTCTTAGAGTAGGTTATATATTTTATGTTAAGTTTTAAATATCTATAGAAACCTTGTGCCCTCTAAAAAGCAAATTTTCATCAAGAGCACTTAGACTGGAGAGAAAAGTAAAGCTGTTTGTGGTAAATTGCACGTTTTAGACTTTTACTCATAGGAGCACAGTCAGCAGAGAAGAGATAAAGATGGAGAAGGCTCACTGGCAGAAGAAAACAGCGGACATCACAGGCTCCTCAACTGCCAAACTAATGTGGGTTCACCAAAATGACATCACGGTACCAGCAGAACCCCTATGTTCAAGAAGGGAGGATGTTGTTCGCTTAAAGGAGGCTTAAAAATGGCAGAGAACAACTTTCTCTGGTATCATATCAGAATAAATAAGCTCTTGTGCTGATGAGGGATGAGATGTAATCAAGATCAATTGTTCAGCAGCACGTTCTAGAACTTGGGGATCTGACTTCTGGAAGTTTCCTGCTGTGAGGGGTAGACTTCTAGAATGCAGGGTGTGGAGTAGTTGTTCAATGGGTCATGGTTATAGGACACTAATGAATTCTAGACATCCACTGTACAACAGTACTAGAGTTAGTAGTACAAAGTTACACATTTAAAAGCTTAAGAGGATAAATCTCATATCAAGTGTTCTTCACCACTACCAAAATGAAAAAGAAAAAAAAGAAGGGGACACAAGAAATCTTTTGAGGGTGACTCACTACCTTGATGGTATGGGTGTATGCATATGTTCAAACTCATCAAAATGTATGCATTAAATATATGTATTTTCAATACTAAGCATATGATGGCAATGATATTTTCTGATTTGTAAATGCATCAAATTAACATGTACACCTTAAGTTTACACAGTGTTATGTCAAATGCAAATAAATTTTAAAAATCTATATTTAAAAAATCTAGTAAAGTATACCTAAATAAGCTGAAAATTTAAAAGAAAAAGATTGGGAATTGGAAGCAATGTAGTAACTAGAACAGTATTTCCCAAAGTATATTCTATGATGTCCCAATTTTAGAGCTTATCAATACATCTTGGGAAAAGGTTTCATATTACATCAATTTGAGGCAATTGTGTTTAAACTGTTACTCAAATACCTGTTAAGTAAGTTCTTTCTATATGGCAAAACTTTTTTTTTTTTCATTTGAGTATCCTATTGTATAAGATCGATTCAAATTGCCCTTGACCTTTGACTGTATCTCTCCTCCATCTCTCTTATATCCCTTTTATTTATATGTAACATTCTTAAGGTTCATGATCTGGGAAATACTCATTCAGGGAGACATTTTCTTGTCCTATTGGTGCTACCTATTACAACCACACAGGGCAACAACTTCCTACTGCACATACCATGTAGGATCCAGGCTGCTTTACTCCACTAAATTCCCTCTCCCCTTCGTCCAGGAGAAGAGAATAACAAACATTGATCAGAACCTTCCAGAGATAGATGTGGTAATGGAACTAATTTTCTGACCAATGGAACATGAATGGAATTGCTATGAACTTTCCAATGCTAAGCTTCCAGGCATGTAGTCCTCTGTGCAGTCTTGTCTTCCAGTCAGTTGGAGGGGACATGGCCATGTCTGTGACCTCGTTGACCTTGCCAACAAAAACAAGGAGCTCCAGGTGGCAGAGCAATATGGTGAAGAGAACCTGGGTCTCTGACTAGTCTGACCAAATGGAACTACTCACTTGGAAAAAAAATGTATGAAAGAGAATTCGATTTTATGTGTTTTTTGTTTGTTTGTTTTAAAGATTTTATTTATTTATTTGATAGAGAGAAACACAGCCAGAGAGGGAACACAAGCAGAGGGAATCAGAGAGGGAGAAGCAGGCTTCCCGCCAAGCAGGGAGCCTGATGTGGGTCTTCATCCCGGGTCTCTGGGATCATGACCTGAGCTGAAGGCAGTCGTTTAACCAACTGAGCCACCCAGGCATCCCTCAATTTTATGTTTTTTAAGACACTTTATCACTGAGTCTCTTGGTTTCAGCAGCTTTGCATTTATCCCAGTGAGTCCACCCAGTGGCAAATACCCAGAACTGCCATGGTGCAGGACTGTACTCTGAGGAATGGAGAGCTATTAGACTCTTTAATCTGTACAACAAAAGTCTGAAGTAGGTACCATTATTTACCTCCTTTTTACAAACGAAAGTAACCTAGGCATGGGGAGGTTAAGTTACTCATCCACTGTCCTATGGTGAAGAGGAAATGTAGTAAGATTTGAACCACCTCAGTCTGGCTCCAAATCTAAAGCTCTTTATCTGTATATGGTATTGCTATTCACTTGTAATATTCAAACAGAAAGACAATTATCTCCTGATTTAGAGAACACTTACAGATCAACAGTTCATTCCTATAATAGTACATATATACATCAAGGCATAAAATTTTAAATATTCAAATTTATCAATAAATTCACAAACATGTACTGACCACCTAACATTTCATTCAGCATATTAATAACAAGAAGTTTCCAGATTACTCAAATGCGAGAGATATACCTAATAAATTCACAGAATTAGTAATGCAAAGAAAACAGTGATGATTGATTTTTGAGTATAAACAAAAATTAAAATATATCTTGGGAGGTTAAAATAATGCTCAAAGAATACAACTAGGCAAATAATTACTACCACGGACATACACTTGGGCCCAAGTAGGAAAGCTTTCCCATGTAGAAGAAGAGGAAAAAATTGTCATTATGTTGCAGTTCAGGTAAAACTCAAGTGTCTTAAAGTAACTTCAAGGTCTGAGATGATGGGTGGGCTGTTTTAAAATCAAATAAATTTTAGTCCTAATTAATATGAGGACAGCATCCAAAATAATGCAAATAATAGTCACAGTATAATAATTAGATCTTAAAGGAAGTCTGATTTCCAGATGATACTTACAAAAATACTTTTTATTTAAGACATTATTTATTTGAGAGAGAGCGGGAGCATTAGTGGGAAAGAGCAGAGGGGGAGGGAAAGGGACAGGCAGACTCTGTGCTGAGCACGGAGTCTGATATGGGGCTCAATCCCAGAACCCTGAGATCATGACCTGAGCTGAAACCAAGAGTCAGATGCTCAATCAACTAAGCCATTGAGGCACCCCTACAAAAATAAACTTTTTTTTTTAAATTAACATAATGTATTATTTGCTTCAGGGATACAGGTCTGTGAATCATCAGTCTTACACAATTCACAGCACTCACCATGGCACATACCCTCCCCAGTGTCTACCACCCAGCTAGACTATCCCTCTCCCACCTCCCAGCAACCCTCAGCAAAAATAAACTCTTATTGAAGTATGACATACACATAAAAAAATGACCAATACTAGAGAAAGCTGAATTAACTTAACAAGCTGAGCCACGTGAACAGCAGCCACGTCAGCAGCTCAGTTCTGGGGCTGAGGCACACTGTGATTATCTGGTGAGAGAAAATGCAAGGAGGTATAAATATAAGAAAAGAAAAAGTAAAATCATCAATATTCACAATTTTCTTTTAAATGTAGAAAATCCAAATAATCTACAAATAAATTAGAATAAATGGGTAAATGGTGGGCCGGAGGGTCTCCCACAGAACTGACCTATCTAGTGGTTGGTGTGCACTGTCGGCGGGGACTTTCTCTTGGGGTGTCTCACCCTCACAGGAGCCAGCATGGGCTTTTCACTGGAACCCCTCTGACGTGGCTCCTGTTGTTTTTGCCTGCCCCAGTCACAAGTCCCACTACAAGTGAAGAGGGTGGATGGAGGAATAGGTATTACCTTTTTTTCAATTAAAAAATTGTTTTTAAATGTATTTATTCGAGAGAGAGTAAGAGAGATAGTATGGCGAGGGGAGGGGCAGAAGCAGACTCTGAGAGAGAGAGAGAGAGAGAGAGAGAGAGAGCGAGCAGAGAGCCTCACTCTCTTTACTGAGCAGAGAGCCGGATGGGATGTAGGGCTGGATCCCAGGACCCTGAGATCCTGACCTGAGCTGAAGGCAGACGCTTAACCCACGGCGCCACCTAGGCGTCCCTAGGTACTATCTCTTGATGGCCAGGGCAAAGTCATACATTTCAATGCGATGTGGGTATGGGGCTGAGAAGTACTGTTGTAAGCATTTTTTAAAAATCTACCTGAGTGACCCTATTATTTATTATCTGGATCAGGACATTTTGAGAATGAAGGTGTCAGTACTTGGAAGCAATTCCAGGAAACCTAGCCCAGGACTGTCCCAGGAAAGCTGTCCCTGGTTGTTAGCCATTTGAAAATTTTTTGTGTATGAAGTCTTTTGTCCATCTTTCTAAAGCTTTTTTTTTTTTTTAAACTAATTTAGATTAATTTTTAAAAATTTATCTTCTTGATAAGAGTTCTTAGTTCCATAAACAGCAAACATCTCTTCCCAATATGTGGCCTTCATTTTCCCTTTGTCATCTAAGTTCTTAATGCTGCTCAATTTACCAAACTTTCTCTTTACGGTGTTTCCTGCACCCTGCTTATGAAGTATGTGCCTACCTTGAAGAACTGATTGTTTTCTCCTCTTGTACTTTCCAGAAGATTAACTCATTTACCCTTCAAGTACCCATCTTCTTCTCTTCAAGAATTTTTTGGTTACTCTTAGGCTTTATGTTTTCTAAGTAAAATGTAATCATTTTGTCAATTTTCACACATACCACACACACAAGTTGACTAGGCATTTGATTAAGACTGCTTTGAACTGAGGTACATTTGGGAGAGTATCTTCATAATATTGTTTGTTCCAGTCAATAAACGTGATAGACTGGAGGTAGTTCACTGATTCAACAAAATAATAAAATGTTGATTTTACTATTTCTTGAGTTATCTTTTGTTATGTTTTGCTGTTTTGACTGTTAACTATAGAGACTCTGTATTTCTTGCTTTCACTCTTAAGTATAGAGAATGCACTGATGGTGACCAGAGAGGAGGTGAATGGAGGGAAGGGGAAACAGGTGACGGGGGTGAGGGAGGGCACATGTCATGAACACTGGGTGCCAGATGGAATTATTTAATCACTACACTGGGCACCTGAAACTAACAGTACACTGTATGTTAACTAAATTGAAACTTGAAATAATTGCAGTTTTTACTGTTATAGTTGTTAAAATCATTAAAAAATATATATTTTAAAAATAGTTATATGTACATTAAATTGAATATTTAAATAGTCAATATTCAAGGGTACCCCTGTGTGCAATAAACTTGCTAAATTTACCTATTTATTCTAAGTTTTTTGTAGATTATTTGGATTTTCTACATTTAAAAGAAAATTGTGAATATTGATGATTTTACTTTTCCTTTTCTTATATTTATACCTCCTTGCATTTTCTCTCACCTTATTTTACTCACCAGGGACCTCCAGGATAATTCTTAGCATAAGCTGTGTTAATGGATCTTACCCTTTTTCTGAACTGTGATTGAAAGCTGTCATCATTGAAAATACAATAATTGGTCTTTTACCATAGGTTCCTCTTAACAGAAAAGAAAATTTTCCATTTCTATTTTGCAAAGAGTTTTCTAGAACTAATAAATAGGTGATAGGTGATGAAAGTTATTAAATGCTTTTCTGCATCTACTGAACATAGTTTTCTACTTTATTTTGTAAGTGTAGTGATTTGTATGGAGCTACTTTTCTAATGTTTGTGTTTCTGAAATATACCTATCTTAGGTGTGACATATTAGACATTTCATACTTTGCTGAATTCGGGTTGCTATTCTTTTTTGGTGGGGGGATGATAACATCTCTGTTTGTGTGAGAGATTGCCTGGTGCTTTTCCTTTCTTACACCGTGAGTCACTGTCAGATTTTGATCAAATTTCATCATCCTCATAAAGTGGCAATGGGATTACTTTGTTTTTATTCTCTGGAAGAATTTATCAATATTTATTCCTATCAATATTTATTCCTATCAATCAATTAATGATTAATGTCATCTGGATCTGAAGTTTACTTATGAGAAGGCTGAAACTGCAGATTTGCTTTCTTAATGGAATTTAGACTTCAGATGTTTTTTAGGGCCTCTTGTGTTAATCTTTGTAAGTAATGCTATCCAAAAAGGTTGTTCATTTTGTTTCATTTTTCAAATTTTAACATGCATTTGTTTATAGTATCCTCTTATAAACATTTAAAAATCTGTGAGATCTGTACATTTCCATATATATATGGAAAATACATATACATATAGGCAATTTATTTTTATCTAGATTTTTTCTGAATTACTTTGTCAGAAGGTCATCAATTTTAATAACCTTGCAAAGGACAATACAGTGGCTTTCTTGATTCTTTTACATTTCATTTCTGTCACTAGTAACATTGTGTTGAATTTGCTGCTCTTTTCTTAACTTCTTTTTTTAGAAGATTTATTTGAGAGGAGGGGAAGGGCAAAGTCTCTCTGCCGGAACTCAAACTCACAACCCTGAGATCATGACCTGAATTGAAATCAAGAGTCTAATGTTCAATCGACTGAACTACCCCAGCACCTCTCTTTCCTAACTTCCTAAGGTAGAAACTCAATTACTGATTTTCAGGTTTTTTGTTTTTTGATTTTAATGTGTACTTTAAGGCAAAAAAATTATTCCTCTATGAAGAGTATTAGTTGCATCCTACAAGTTTAAATACATTGTATTTTTATTCAGTCAACCCAAAATATTTCCTATATTTTACTGTAATTCCTTTTTGATTTATGAGCTATTTAAGTTATTGCTTGCATTTTCAAAGAGGTTTTTCAGTTTTCTTTTTGTTACTGATTTTAAAATAATTCTTTTTGGTCAAAGAACATATTCCATGTCATTTTGTAATATTCCCTGAAACATTTTAGGGTGACATTCAGTAATTTTTCATATGAATTTTCCATGTGAATTTGAAAAAAAAAAGTGTTTCCTATAGTTGATTTATGTAGTATTTTATACATGCCAATTATGTCACATTGCTTAATTATGTTATATTTGGCATTCTTGCTTACTTTTTTTATTTACTTGGTCTATCAGTTATTGAGAATTACACACTAAAATATCCAGTGATGACTGTAATATTAGTTATTTCTTTTAGCATTATAATTTTTGCTTAGTGTATCCTGAGCCTAAATTAATAGACTCATGCACAATGAGGAAGGCTGTCTTTTTCTTTGTGTTGAACCCTATTTAGACATCAAGTAATGTCTCATGTCTTAAATTATATTTACACTTATATTAGCATATCTATCCTGATTTTCTTTAACTTTGTGTTTGTAAGTTATATCTTTTTCCACTCTCTAATTTCAATGTTTTTAAAAAATTCTTATAGTAAAAGTTATTTCTTGTCTTCATTATCTAGTCTGAAAATCTTTGCTAATTATTTAGTGAATTTATAGTTTATACAATTATTGATGTATTTGTATTCAAGTCTTCTACCTTACTGTTTTTAATTTGACCTCTCTCTTCTGCATTCTATTTTTGGGGGTTTAATAGCTATATTGAGATATAATTCAATTACCACAAAGTTCACGAAATTACCACGTACAGTTGAGCAGTATATTCACTGAATTGTGCATCTATCACTCAGTCTAATCATAGGATATTTTTATTCTCCCCAGAAGAAACCTGTACCCAAAAAAATGGACTCAAAATGGATGAAAGACTTAAATGTGAAATAGGAATGCACCAAAATCCTTGAGGAAAAAACAGGCAGCAACCTCTTAGACCTCAGCCATAGCAACTTCATCCTAGAAACATCACCAGAGGCAAGGGAAGCAAGGGCAAAAATGAACTATTGGGATTTCATCAAGATCAAAAGCTTTTGCACAGCAAAGGAAACAGTCAACAAAACCAAAAGACAACCACAGAATGGGAGAAGGTACTTGCAAATGACATATCAGATAAAGGGCTAGTATCCAAAATCGATGAAGAACTTATCAAACCCAAAGAACAAACTATCCCATCAAGAAATGGGAAGAAGACATGAACAGACATTTCTGCAAAGAAGACATCCAAATGGCCAACAGACACATAAAAAAGTGCTCAACACACCCGGCATCAGGGAAATATAAATCCAAACCACAGTGAGATACCACCTCACACCAGTCACAATCACTAAAATTAACAAATCAGGAAGCAACAAGTGCTGGTGAAGATGTAGAAAATGAGGAGTCCTCCTAGACTGCTGGTGGGAATGCAAGCTGGTGCAGTCACTCTGGAAAACAGTATGGAGGTTCCTCAAAAAGGTGAAAATAGAGCTACCCTATGACCCAGCAATTACACTAATGGGTATTTATCCTAAAAATACAAACGTAGTGATCCAAAGGGGCATGTGCACCAGAATGTTTATAGTAGCAATGTCCACAAACTAAGAAAGAGCCTAGATACCCATCAAAAAAATAAATCTTGCCGTTTGCAGTGACTTGGATGGAAACAGATGCTAAGCGAAATAAGTCGATGAAAGAAGGACAACTATTATATGATCTCAGTAATTTGAGGAATCTGAGAAACAAGACAGAGGATCATAAGGGAAGGGAGGGAAAAATGAAACAAGATGAAACCAGAGAGGGAGACAAACCTTAGGAGAATCTTGGTCTCAGGAAACAAACAGAAGGTTTCTGGAGTGGAGGCGGCTGGTATGGATAGAGTAGCAAGGTGATGGGCACTGGGGATGGTATGTGCTATGGTGAGTGTTGTGAATTGTGTCAGACCTCCTGTACCCCTGAAACAAATAATACATGTTAGGAAAAGGAAAAAAAAAAAAGAAGCAGCCTGTGCCCATTAGCAATCACTCCAGGATCCCACCTATACCCAAACTTAGACAAGTAATAACCTATTTTCCCCCTCTACTGCTTATTCTAGACATTTCATATAAATGAAATCAAACAACAAGCTGTATTTGCTAACTGCCCTCTTTCACTTACAGGATGTTCTCAAGGTTCATCCAAGCTGCAGCATGTGTCATTTTTTAAAATTTCTTTGTATCATTTGATTGTTTTGTCTGACTGAATAATATTCTGCAGCATGGCTATGTCATGGTTCGTCCATCCAACCATCAGTTAATAGACATTTTGGTTGTTTCCACTTTTTTTGGCTATTGTGAATAATGGTGGAGAAAATTTAAGTTAAATTTCATGTGTCAGAAAAATTGCTATTTTTTACTTCAATTTTGAAAAAATACCTTTACTAGGCAGAGCAGTGAAGTTTGGCCAGAGGTTCTTTTTGTTTTCAGTTCTGTAGAGATGCTGTTCAATTCAAATGATTCCATAATTTAACTGAGAAGTATGCTTCATACATAGTCTTTCTCTTTTGAAAGTAGCATACCCTTTTGCTCTAGGTGCTTAAAAAAATTCTCTTCACTTTTCTCTTTGAACATAATACATTGGTGTGGTTTTCTTTGTACTTATTCTTTGGATTTGTAGAACTTAATAATCCTTTAAAATATTGCTTTAACTCCATCTGCCTTCTTTTACTCCAGGTACTCCCAATTCCACACATATCAGGACTTTTCATTTTGTTCATATTTTTTACATTATTCTCTGAATTATCTCTTCCCCTATCTAGCCTTCAGTCTTGATATTTTCTGTTATTCTATTTTCCTACTTGCTAATCTTTCTCCTCCCTGCCCTGTAGTCACACAAAGATGCACTGATTCTGGTTATTCAAAATTATGCTGTAATTTTGACTTGACTGTTTTCTATAGATGTCATTTCTCTGCCTAAATCCTTCATGTTATAATACATCTTCTGAAATTGATCAAAATTATTTTAAAGTCCATTTCTGGGTAAAGAAATATCTTTGATCTCATGTGTATTAGTTTCTATTTTATCTTTTTTTCCTCTTGGTTTTCCATCATTTGGTCTCCTAGTGGGCTTGATGATTTTTTATAAAATGACAGATGTTGGGTATGAAAATCTAGGTTAAACCTAACTTGGAGTTAGTTTTACTATTAGTTTGTCTTGCTGATGTTATTTTTATTTAAGGTTTTTATTTAAGGATTATTATTAATCTTTTTAAATTTTGTTTTCTCTTCTTGGAAGTCAGTTAAGGAAGAGTCAGATCACTAGAATATAAGCTTACATTGAGGTTATTCATTTCAGTTCTTCTGAGAGTTGTTGTATTTACTACTACTGGTAGACCTTTAGGGGTCTCAACTGGAAGATGGGAGTTCTGCCAGGACCTCTCCGAACTGACTGGTTCGAAACTCCATTTTTTTCTCATGAGTGCCGGATGGCCACCTGATGTGCTATCCAACTTTTCCATTTCCTAGAAACCTTTACCCACCCTCCTCGCCACCCTCAGGTTCTGGCTTCTTGGCTAAGGCTCAGTAGTACTATTACCTTTCTGTCTTTGATGTTTTCCCTTAGGTCCGCTGCTTTCATAGCTTAGAGAAGTTTTCAAATAGGTGGCAAACTATTAGGTTTTCCTAGTCATCATGTTTGGAATAGTTGTGATAATATAAGCTCATCTACCACAGGAAACTATTTTTATTATAGAAAAAAATAATGATTGCATAATGAATTCCTACAATAATGGCAAAATGGTGAAGGGTCTAGAAAGAGCGCCATTTGAGAAACAAATAAATCTGTTATTGATAGCTGGCCTAGAAGAAAGAAAATATACAGAAGTCTTAATATTTTCAAATATTTATATTACTGTTAAATACAAGAAAAATTATTTAATGGTGCTTTGTAAGATTCAACTTAAACTGAAGAAAAATTTTTGGTTCCATGTCAGCAGTCCATGGCTGATAATTCAAAATATTTACAAAAAGAACATGCTGTTCTCTAAAAGGCAATGCTCTCTAGTACAGCTAGGAAGAGGCCTGTTGAATCATCCATTTTAAGAATATTACAAGAGTTTATAAAATGCACATAAGCTATAAGTAAAACTAGAAACTATTTAAAGATTAACGAATGAATTGGGTGAAGAAAATTTTCCAGAGAGAAGAAACGTCCTACAGAACGGTGTGCTGATAAACTCTCTTCTTTGGGTAGAGAGAGTTAATGAATAGTTTTCTCTAGATAGAAAGTTTATACTGGTCAATCACAAAGCTACTTTCTACTTGGAGCAAACTTCTATCATAAACCTTTTCATAACTTTGTGTACGTATGTTTGTGTTTTTCTGTACTTCCCTTCCCGACTATAAGGACTTCAATAGAAGGCTTTTCATTTCTATATTCTTTCCCACAGGCAAAAGGGACTCATAGGAGGTTGTGAGAAGGAACAAAAGAAACTGAAATCAGTATTTTAAAAACATTACTGCATGGGGCACCTAGGTGGCTCAGTTAGTTAAGTGTCAGCCTCTTGGCTTTGGCTCAGGTCATGATCGCTTGGTCATGAGATCAAGGCCCACATAGGATATCATGCTCAGTGCCCACTCTGTGTGAAAATCTCCCCTTGCTCCCCTGCCTCCCACTGTACTCCTACCCCCGCTCAACCTGCTCACCTGCACTCTCTCTCAAATAAATAATTAAAATCCTTAAAAAACATTATTGTGAGGATTACCAGAAGGACAAAAAACCACACAGACTAGAGACAACAAGCCTAGTTATGAAACTTTCTGCAGTGGAAACATTTTCTGCAGGTGAAAGAAGAGGGAGAATGAAACACAGCACAGTGGAAGAAGAGGCAAAACCTGGTAACCTGACTATGGGAGACCACGGACGAAGAGAAGAGACTCCAGTCTGTGACTGGGAGAATACTGGTTCAATCTGACAAGAAATACTCCCACACCATGAGATACTTTCTGCCACAGCGTTCTGTTTCCACATCACATAGTAAAAAATATTGCCTAGTTCTCCATATCCCATTGTCTCATAGTCTCATACCCAGCATGCCATGACACCTTCACAGAATTCTGCATTTCTCATCCAGACCCCTGTCTCCCAGAGCACTTAGTTGTCGACACACCCGTGATTACTGTATGATGGCACTGCGTTTGTTCCTGTGCTAAATCAATGGCTCATGTTTTCTA
The DNA here is from genome assembly GCA_004023965.1 of Spilogale gracilis. Classification (NCBI taxonomy): domain Eukaryota; kingdom Metazoa; phylum Chordata; class Mammalia; order Carnivora; family Mephitidae; genus Spilogale; species Spilogale gracilis. The sequence continues at coordinate 137,366 of PITA01003391.1, forward strand.
GCAAGACTATTAATTCTTGAGTACTTAAAAACATACTGTTCAAATTCTCATTGCTAAATCATATCTTATTTAATCTCAAATACTCTCTATTGAACTAGAGGTGGACCATAATGAACTCTGGTTAATAAACAGAAATAAAGAATTTCAAGACACCTGGATGGCTCAGTCGACTAAGTGTCTGCCTTCAGCTCATGTCATGATTTCCAGGTCCTAAAATTAAGCCCCATGTTGGGGTCCCAGGTCAACGGGGAGTCTGCTTCTCCCTCTCCCTTAGTACCCCCCCATCAAGCTCTCTCTCAAACAAACAAATAAACAATAAATAAATAAATACATCTTCAGGGGAAAGAAAGGAAATCAAGTATTTATTACCATCATCCTGCCACAATATATACTAGATAGCTCTGGAGAGTGTAACTTTTAACTTAAAACCAAAGCGACATAAACACTTAGAAGTGTCAGCTTTTTTGAATTTGCCAAGTGTGCTCTGAGTTCCTAATTATAGTAAATGTTCGTTTCCATCATCCAATTTGTTTTCTGCTGCAGCTAACCTAAATGTAATCTCTTGAGTGTTTGCGATTTGGGTAGCCTTTCCACTGAATTTTAAAGGCCAAAGAATTACATTTTTAAGGTATAATAAAGGCCCATCTAGAACTGGTTTAAATAATGCAGGAATTTTGTACCTCATCTAAGAAAATACGTGAAGGTTGATCAGGCTCCAGGTTCTGCATCTCCAGGACATGGCTTTTACCCTTAACTGATTCCTGCACTCTCAGGTTTCATATCTAAATAGGACAACAGCCAAAGTACAAAGAAGGATTGTCTCTTACTGTTTCTTTATTAAGAGTGAGGAACGGGATGTCTGGATGGTGCAGTCGTTTAAGCATCTGACTCTTAGTTTTGGCTCAGCTCTTGATCTCAGGGTAGTGATCGCAGGGTCATGAGAATGAGACTGAGCCTTGTTAGGCTCCATGCTGAACATGGAGTCTGCTTAAGATTCTCTCTTTATCTCTCTCTCTCCCTCTCCTCTCTCCACTGGTGCTCGCTCTCTAAAATATCAATCAATCAATCAATCCTTAAAAAAAAAAAAAAAAAAGCAAGTGGCTCCTTTTAGTAGTCTATCAGCTTCGTCTTTATTTCTCTTTGGTGAGAATCACATATCCAACCCTACATCATTTATGGCAAAGTGCAGTGGGGTCACCATGATTGTCTCAGGCTCATGCTCCATGCACTATTGTTTTAAATGGAATCCTTATTCATGGAAGAGAGGGTGAATCACTGAAAAAACCTGGATGATTCTAGCAAGCTGAAGGAAAGCATGGACTTGTGATAGCTAACCAAGACGGTAAACTCGGGAGATCTACCATGTTGATTGCCCAAAAGCAGGACACTTCATTGGGAAAAAATCTTAATTAATTTTGTCCAAAAAATGGGTTTATTGGGGCACATGGGTGGCTCAGTCGTTAAGCATCTGCCTTCGGCTCAGGTCATGATCCCAGAATCCCATGATCAAGCCCCACATTGGGCTTCCTGTTCTGTGGGAAGCCTGCTTCTCCCTCTCTCACTCCCCCTACTTGTGTTCCCTCTCTAGCTGTTTCTCCCTGTCAAATAAATAAATAATCTTAAAAAAATGGGTTTATTGTTTCTACGATATTATGTATAGTAAGATTTTATATTATATAACTTTAAGAAACAATATAAATCACTGAAACTTCCTTTAGGATAACTGTCACATCCCCAAAGGCCAATTATCACATATAATAAATACAGAGCCATGTTAGAGTATCCATTGTATTCCACAGCATTCTCGGAAGGACTGAATTTTACACATATTGTTCACAATGTTTTTAGCTGACAGTTATGGGAATGTTGTGCAAATACCTGAGAGATTTCAGGTTAGTAGTGACCACCTTACATTATGGTTTTCAAGATAGTTCATGAAGAGTTCCATTTGGCACTTGAAAAAGTAATAGTAATTTCACCCAACGTGCAAATTTATATTTTGAAAATTCTTTTTTTTCTTTTTATTTGTTCATTTGTTTTTGTTGTTGTTTTTAGATTCCACAAATAAGTGAAATCATATGGTGTCTGTCTTTCTTTGTTCTTTCAGCATAACACCGAGGTCCACCCATATTGTTGCAAATGCCAATATCTCATCCTTTTTTATGGCTAAGTGATATTTTGTTCAATAAATATACCACATCTTTATCCATTCATCAATCAACGGACACTTGGGCTACTTCCATCTTGACTATTGTAAATAATGCTACATAAACACAGCGGTTCATTTATATTTTCAAATTAGTGTTCTTGTTTTCTTTGGACAAATACCCAGTAGTGGGATTATAGTTCTATTTTTAACTTTCTTTTTTTTTATTGTTACTTAAATTTTTTTCGCAGTGTTCCAAGATTCATTCCCCATTCCCCACACCCGGTGCTCCATGATTTAGGTGTCCCCAGTACCCACCACCAGGCTCTCCCATCCCTCCATACCCTTCCCTCCAAGTCCCTCAGTTTGTTTCTGTGTCCAAAGTCTCTGTTGTTTTGTTTCTCTCCCTGGATTACCCTAGTTCCCATTTACTTTCCTTCTCCCACTGTCCTCCAGGTTACCCCTCATGCACCGCAAGTAAGTGAGACCATGCAATACTTGACTTTCTATTCTTGGCTTATTTCACTCAGCATAATCTCTTCCAGTCCAGTCCATGTAGCTACAAAAGTTGGATATTCATCCTTTCTGATGGAGGCATAGTATTCCATAGTATATATGTACCACATCTTCTTTATCCATTCATCTGTTGATGGGCACCTTGGCTCTTTCCACAGTTTGGTGATTGTGACTATTACTGCGATGAACATTGGTGTACTTATGGCCCTTCTTTTCACTACATCTGTATCTTTGGGGTAAATGCCCAGTAGTGCAATTGCAGGGTCACAGGGTAGCTCTATCTTTAATTTTTTAAGGAATCTCCACACTGTTTTCCAAAGCGGCTGCACCAGTTTACATTCCCACCAACAGTGTAAGAGGGTTCCCCTTTCTCTGCAGCCTCTCCAACACTTGTTGTTTCCTGTCTTGTTAATTTTGGCCATTCTGACTGGTGTAAGGTGGTATCTCAGTGTGGTTTTGATTTGAATTTCCCTGATAGCT
>PITA01003392.1:0-82157 GCA_004023965.1 Spilogale gracilis
GCAGAGAGGCAGGCAGAGAGAGAGGAGGAAGCAGGCTCCTTGCTGAGCAGAGAGCCCACATGGGCCTTGAACCCAGGATCCTGAGATTATGACCTGAGCTGAAGGCAGAGGCTTTAACCCACTGAGCCACCCAGGCGCCCTATAACACTGAATTCTTAATTTCATCCACCATTTTGGCTGCTTAGAAATGTTTTTGTTGTCTATCTAAATCGTGCCTACTCCATCTTGAGTCCTGAGGTATCGCCACAGAATGTTGTCAGTGAATTATTATTCATTATTCTTTGAAGTCACAAAGATTCTAAGTCTGAAATTTCTAGCACAGTGTGATGAAAATTTGGCCTTGGGTTTCGCTGCTGTGTTTTCAGCGACCTCTTACATTATGCTTTTCCTGTGTATCTCCTCCATCAACAGGCAGCAGAGAAGCAGGAGCCTTACACCTTGGTTTCTGGCCATTTGCTTAACGTTCCACGGCCCCATTATCTTTAGAAAGGGAGGCTCTGATGGAGAGAGATACAGTGGCTTGTGCTTGGTTGACTGGTTCATGTTCTTCAAAAGGCAACACCCCACAGGGGTTATGCTTAGTTGGCGTGGCGTGTGTGTGTGTGTGTGTGTGTGTGCACGCACACACACGTGAAGATAGAGAAGTCACGGAAGCTTTGAGGTGAGGGCTTTAGAAGCCACTGGTGCTGGGGGTATCAGCCTGAGCTACAGTCAGAGTTTCCTGTAGCAGGAACAGAACAGAGCGAACACGTCTGCCCATGGCTAGTCCTTCAAGCAGCTCTCTCCCAACACCCCGCTCCTACCACTACAGAAACACACCTTGGGTAGTTAGATCTGTTCAGGTTGGAGGAAAACATTCAGGCAGATTATTTAGGGGAAAGGAAGGAGCAAGGAAAACTATTGAGCATCCTTGTAGACGCTCTGAACCCCTGTCCCTGTGCTGCCGGGGCTGATGTTGAGCAGGCTAATTTTCTGCAGAACCAGAAGTCTCTCCCCGTGACCTTTGGGATCACAGGGGAGCTCTGTGCCCCACCCCTCAGCATGCACACAGTTGGAGGGTACATTTCCCAAGGAGAGGGTCTAACTGTGTCAATCGATTTCCATTCGTTTCAGTTAGGAATGCACTAACTAAACTTCCAGCCCTCATAACCACAACCAAAGACAATGTAGTAGAAAGAAAAGTTCCAGAATCCTTCTGTTTACATCTTACTGACCCAGACTACCTCAAGGCCACCTCTAGATGCAAAGGAAGCTCAGAGATCCAATGTTTAGCTCCTATAGCATCTACAGAGAAGAGGTAAGGGAGAAGAGATTTAAGTTGAAAAATCTGCCTTGCCCTTGGATATGAAACCCTCTTTTTGGTAGAATTTCACCCGAGGACTTTCAGATGTGGTTGGTCTGCATATGGTTGTCTTAGGCTCAGGCCTAGATCCTGGTTCCATCATTTTTTGCAAGGAGGGTAGGACTGACTTCACTTAAAGCTTATAGCCCAAGCCAAAGCAACTTAATGCGTGGAAGACCCACCCCCGAAAGGGCACAGAACGTGGATGAATTTTCTGTGAAACGTCTGCGGAATGATTTCTTTAAGATCTTAGAAAGAATTATTGATAGCTTTAAGCCCTTTATTTGGGTCCTTTTGTGCCTAGAGTTCTGCTGTTTATGAATCCAGATGAATGCTGCAGTGACATATTTTTATTATGCCTAAATTATTTATTTCTTATACATTTTGTAAATTTCTACAATGTGCCAGGGAATGAGTAAGGTTTGATGTTACAGTAGAAACTGATGTAGACAGTATTGCCTTCTTCAAGGCATTTTTGGTCTATTGGGAGAGTCATAGCTAGGAAATCTTTCCACAGATAAATTATTATCACAAGTTAATATAATAAAAGAGGAGCGATCCAGGAGGAAATATAGGAGGAGAACCTGACCTTACCTGGGGTACAGAGAAAACATCTCTAAGAAAGTTATTTTAAGCAAAGATATAAGAATTAAAAAGGCAAAAGATGGGCAATGAGGGATGATTTCCAAGCACAGGGAATAGCATGTGCAAAGACCCCGAGGCAGGAGAAAGCATGATGTGTTTCCCAAATTGAAAGAAGAACCAATATTCTTTCTGGCTGGAGCAGGCTCAGAAGGAATACATTGATATAAAATGGGGCTCGAATTGGCAGTAATCTCTAAGGGTACAAAGGCCACAGGGCTGACCTGTCATTTTTCCATCCAACCAACTGAATCCTGAATATTTGCACTGGAGGAGATTACCCAGTTTCCATCCACAGCACATTGCCTCATGGGGTACCCTTTTCCTCCAACCACTCTTGTTCTGGTGAGTTGAGTTTTTGAGGAAGCCCAGTTAAAAACACTTATCCTCTTTGTCCACTTTCTGAACCAACTAAGAAATAAGACAATGTAGTCAGCAGATAAAGAATCAAATTGCCTTCCTTATTTCCAAAGAAGACTGGGCAGAGAATGTAGCTTACTTTAAGATACAAAGTGGGTTTGCAAACTCACCTCTGACTAGGGAGAGTGCACTAGAAGTAAAGTTTGCATTTGCAGAGAAATCACACCTGCCCAGGTCACCACATTCCACTTTTCTAGGTTGAGAAGGGAGGTGGGAGAGGCCAAATTTGCCCCTAACTCCTCCTCTGTCCCCCTGGTCCTTTGGTAGGTTAACTTCACTCTGTTCAGAAATGTGGACCAAATGCTTCCATCCAGACCTAGGCTACTGTCTCTACCTCTTTAGGGAAGCAGAGGGGTTAGATAAGAATTCAATAGCATCTTGGGAAAGTCTCTGCATAATTGCAACTTCAGGAGTAGAGAATAAGTGTTCCTCTCCATCCACTGTCAAGAGCTGTTAAGAGAAGGACCTCATATAACCTGATCGTTATGAATGAAGATGAATTCTAATAAATGATATCCTTTCTTCTAGGAGGCTTATAATATTGAACACAAAGCCACAATCCCCAAAGCCTATACCTTCCTTGCAGAACTGAGTCCTTTTTTTTCTTTTTCATCACATAAATAAAATTCCCCAGTTGTTTCTTTTTCAAAACTTGCTTGAAGTAACAGATGCCAATAATATGTCTAAATCAAAAGTGTAAACTTCAGTGTCACAGAATGTTAGTGCTGGAAAGGATCCTGTAGGTCATCGATCTAATCCCATTCCTGTTTCATTAGAAAACATAAGACCTGGAGACATCGTCTCACCCAGGGTCACATAGTCATCTGTGTTCCTCTCCAGATTATTTGGATTCATGACCACGAGTATGTCCAACTACACCATGTTGATACATCAGAGAAACTCACTATTTATAGGACACTTGTGATGCTTTTATAAAAAGAAACATAAAGGGGTGCCTGGGTGGCTCAGTCGGTTAAGTGGCTGACTCTTGATTTTGGCTCAGGTCATGATCTCAGGGTCCTGGGATCAAGCCTTGAGTCAGGCTCTGTGCTCAGCGAGGAGTCTACTTCAGGATTCTCCCTCTCCCTCTGCCTCTCCCCAACATGTATGTCCTCTCTCTCAAATAAATAAATCTTTAAAAAATAAGAAATAGGCATACAGCTTTTTTGCCAAATAAATCACACTTGTTGGTAGTAATTTGTATTTTGTGCATTAGGTTTTCTTACAGTGCACTAATCCTTGAACTTGTTTTGCATTCAGTCAATGGTTTGACTTTTCTGGTTTTAAATAAATGTCTGCTTTTTAATGTTCTCTTTTCCTAATCAACAACGTGCCAAGTAGAAAGAGATAAGTTATGCACTTTAATTACAATAACCCCAGGCTACTGAGAGAATTCTTATTGTCTCAGACCATGCATTCCATGTTTACTTAGAAACAGCATTGGTAAAAACTTGATGTAAGCCGTGGATTTGAACTCTGAGGTGGTGGGGCCGTCCATGAACAAGAGTGGAGAATTTTATTCCATGTTTCTTCCAGTCATGCTGTGCTCCTTTCCTTCCTATTAAAAATGGGAAGTAACTATTAGCCCAGGTTATAATGAGGGACAGGGAATTTGAGATGTTGTAAAGAGTCCTGGAGAGCAGCACTGGGAGCCCAGAACTCTGGATCAGCTCTGCCACCAAGGAGCTGTCTCTCTGGACAAGTTATGTGGACTCTCTGAGCCTCAGCTTACCCATCTGTAAAAATGGCCTTGTGCTAGCTGATCTCTAAGGTCTTTCTATAGAAGTCAAAGTTTCTTTGACTCTGAGTCCTGATAATCCCATATTCCTTTCCCACTCTCACCTCACACCCTTCACACGCCCCAGACTGAGCAGTAGTCTCTGGCTTCAAAGAGATAGGCAACATTACGTCAAAACAGAGCAGTTTTTGTAATTACCAAGGTGCTTTATCCAGGGAATAATACATGCTTTATTCTATTCGTTAGAAAGAAGAGAGAGAATCTGGCATCATTTCCATTCTCATTGTGGTACCATTTCATAGCTATGGCAACGCATCCATGGTCCTTTTCTCTAAGGAGTTGCCTTCAAGACAGACTTCCTAGGTGGGCCAAGGGGCAAGAGGAGTCCTCGGCTACCTACACCCAACCTCAGTGTATTCATGTTCTTCTGGCTGAAATAGCTTAGACACTTGGCACCCAAAAGTGCATATAGGGTGTTAATGGATATTGAAATAGGGGTCATATGACCCAGTTCTGGTCCTGGATCTTCTAATGAGATGCATGACCTTGATCTCAAATCACTTGTCTTCTATGGCCTCAGTTTATACATTTATGAAAAGGGAAGTTTGGACTGGATGAAGTATAAGGTCTCCTTCAGCTGTAAAGTATGTGAAGTGTCACTCAAATGGATTTAAATGGATGATGGAAAGGGATATCAAGAAGCCTAAAATCATGGTTCCTGCCTTTAAGGGGTTCACAGCTTGCCGGGAGCCGGGCCGGCAACGGTAATGGTCGGGGTTCCCCGAAGATGGTGACGGAGTTGGCGATAAAATGTGGAGACAGGACGTGAAGAGTGGTGTGGGGATCTCCTCTCCTGAAAACTGTGTCTTCAGGGTTCTTTATTTAAAGCCTTTTAGTTACATCAATCTAGCTTTAGGCAAACAGTTGGTTCTGTCTCTCTTGCTCTCTCTGCTTCTCTGTTTCTCTTTCTGTTGCTGTCTCTCTCTGTCTCTCTCTCTCTGTCTCAGTCTCTCTGTCTCTCTATCTCTTGCTCTCTGTCTTTCTCTCTGACTATTTCTGTCTCTCTATCTCCGCCTCTCAGACTCTCAGTCTCATGGCTTTGTCTCTCAGTCTCTCAGTTTCTCTCCATCTCTCAAGTCTTCCCCTCTCTATATCTCTCTGAGTCTCTGAGTCTCTCTGCAGGCTCTCAGTCTCTCTCTGTCTCAGGGCTTCGTCTGTCTTGACTGTCAAGGGTCCCAGTCTTTTATTATTTAAAAGTGAGGAAGTTGGGTGGTGCAGTTAAATCTTTAACTGCTTTTGCACCCACCCTAGAGACAGGATTAGTATTGTTACTGCAGGGTACAGAGTGACTGCTTAAATTAACCGAAGTTGAGACCATTGAGGCAGAGGGATCAAGAAATACAGATAAGAGATACAGAGATATGATTACCAGGAGGAGGATTAAATGGAACTATGTCTTGAATAAGCACACCAAGGACATATTGCCCTGACCCACAGGGTAAGTGGCTTTTCGGATTCTAGGTGGGGAAAGCCCCTCTGGGCTTTCATTCACATTCACAGGTACCTCCACCAGAATTTCTGGTGGCTTGGGCATGGAGGGAAGGGCAGATCATGCACCGTCCCTGACAACAGCTGAATTGGGAAACACAAGGGCAGCATTCCAGGGCCAGGAGTCCAGAGGTGGAAATAAAATTTTTAATATCTATTGATATTTTCAAGCTATGGACGTTTATTCTGAGCTCATGGGTAGGAGCACATATCTGTCATATGTGGAATCACCATCTTTTCGCCGGAAGTGTCTGATGTTCTCTTTTTTAAGTATCACTTGATTTTGGCCTTTTGATGATAAACATTCAAGTTTGTCTCCACAGGGTACATGCAATTGGAAGGCTGGGTAAGCTGTGTGTAGGCTATAGGAGAGGAAGAAAAGATGGCAGTGTGGAAAAAAGTAACAACTAATCTTGGGATAAGAAAACACAAGACGTATTAAGGAGACAACTGCTCAAGTAGTTTGGCCATTAGGACTTTTGAAGAGGGGAAAAATGCTGACAACAGAATTTGGAGTCAGATTATAAATAGTATGATGTAGTCAAAGAGAAACCAAAGATAAATTCTAGCTCTGCTATTTTACCATCTGTGTACCTTTGAGCAAGTTATTTAATCTTTCTGAGCTTATATCTTCACATGGTAAAATGGAGATGATAGTACCAATGATAACAGAACTTTTTGAGGATTAATAGAAAACAATGTATGAAAAGTTCCTGGCACAGTAAAACTGGTCCTAAGTGTTAATTTCCAGAATCCCAGGCTCTTTCCACTTCCGCAGTGGCTTCTTCTCTGATAAGCAACTGGGAAAGTAGCAACTATACGCACCTGATTTTGAGTTAGGCTTGGCCAGTTACAAAGTCTTTGATCTTAATCAAATCATTTAACCTTTCTGAACTTCTTATCTACAAAGTGAAATTAACCATTCTTACTTTGCAGGATTATTATAAAGTTTAGAATTGTGTTACGTTATGCACACAACCATACCTGTTAATTGTGGAGAGGCAGTAGGTTTCAATAAATGATGGTGATGAGGGAAAGAAGGAAGAAAAAGAGGGGTTACCATTGAGATCTTTGAACCCTCAACCAAGGATTTATCTTTTAGGTCATGGCAGATTTTGAAAGTTGTTATTTTTCAGATAGGGTATCATAAGATGAAATAAAGAGAATCTTGATTTTGATGAGCACAGGACAAGAATGGGGAGACTGCACACAGGGCAGGGAGAATGCCTTAGAGGTAGAGAGAGACAAAACCCAGCTTTCTTCATGTATGTGCTATATAGTTCTTTTATTGCCATCTGGATTCTTTCCTCCTTAATCTGACAATTGTGAATCTATAAGAGAGACAGACATAGAAATGCAGAGTGAGAAAGGGACCCACAGAGAGAGAGTCGAGGAGAGAGGTAGAAAGGTGCATAGCTACAGAGAGACAAGAGAAGAAAGCTGTGTTCGAGGGCTTCCTGGCTTTTTGTATGAAGACATCTGGCCCACGGCTGTGCTGGCTGGATACAGATGGCTTAGAAGAACTTGCATCCAGGTATAAACCTGGAATCAAGAGGCTTGAATTTTCAGCTGCTGTGTGGGCTGTTTTAAATAAAACTGTGGGGAATTGAAGTGAAGGTGGTGAGAACATCACCTCCTCTCTGTTATCCCACCTTCACCAAGATGTGCCCGAACACCTGGAAATGGTTCCTTCCCTGCTCCACATTACCTGCCCATCACTGTTTGTCTCTTTCTGATCCAGAGGAGATTTCTGGTCAACCCTGTGCCCACTGAGAAAAAAAGTGTTTGGCGTAGCTTATTCTGCAAGCAGAATATCTTACATTTTTCATGTCTCCCTCCTTTCCTTTCCTCTCCTTTTTCTAGCCACTCATCCAAACACTGAAGGTCTGATGGGCATTGGCAACCTGCAAAAGTCAGTTTCTGTTGTCGGTGTTGTTTCTTCTCTAAGGGCTGGTGCCCAGTGTGTTCTCTTTAGAGAAGGCAGTTGATACCTAGGCCCCAACCAACTGGGAGGAAATGGTGGGGCTATGGAGCAGCACCGGGAAGACTCTCATACCCTGGGGGGAGTACCACCTGTGTGTGCCGAAGGCAGGACTGCTGCAGATCAGTAAGGACCATCCCCCAAAGGGTTCTCAAAGATCCCATTGTCCTGCTAAGATGGATAGAAATGGTGGCACTCAAGATAACCACGTAAGGGCCCCCTTTATGTGGGTGTAGGAGTGTTTACTGTAGTGTAATGTCTCTTTCTTGTTTTAAAGAATTTGTAATGAAATATTTCATACATCAAAGGTTCATATAAAGATAATAGGAGCTCTCATTGGTACCCAGCACCTGTCTTAAGAAATAGAGCACACTCAGAGGCTTCTGTGTCCTGTAGCTCATTCACAACCCTCTTCTAACTTCCCCCAGGTATTTATGGTCTTGCTTTTCTTATGAGTTTAAAACATATAAATATATGTAGAACAATATATATATGTATATGTATATTTAGTTCTATATATATACATATATCTATATGTATATATGTTCCTAAATAATATATTAAATTTTCTTGCTGTTGACTTTTATATAAATGACATCAAACTGGATATGTTCTTTTACAACTTGCATTTTTTGCATAGAATAACGTGAGATTAAGCCATGTCGATGGATTAACTACTCATTCATTCATTTCTCCTGCAATATAGTGTTCTACTCCATAGATACAGTATAATTCACTTATCTATTCTCTGTTGACAGATATTTCGGGTTGGTTTTATAAATAGCAAATTTGAAATGTTTTTTACCATTATAAATTCTGATGTAATGAATGTGTTTTGCACATGTGCTGGTACACATGTAGGAGAATTTCGCCAGATTTTGTAAGTTGGGATGAAAGTGCTGGGTCAAAAGCTGTGAATATTATCTACTTATTTCCAGGAATTTTTGCAAAGTGGTTGTATTCATCTAACATCGGGGTAGAAAGAGTCTCCATGGATCCCATCTTTGGTAATATTCTTATATTGCCCAACGTTTACATTTTTGTCAGTCTTGTCTGTATAAAATGGCAGATCTTTCTGGTATTAATTGGCATTTCCTTAGTAGTTATGAGATGAAACTTTTTTTTATTCACTTTTGGTCATTGAGGTTTCCTCTCTTGTGTTGAATTCCTTGTGTGTTTCCAGTTCATCCCGATCAAATTGACGGAGCTCTCTGTGTATGGCTCAATTAGGATAGAAATTGGGGGGAAGGCATATGTTGACAGTGTGTGCTCTTTTCTCTGTGAAGACCCCAAGGAAACAGGAAGTGGCCACTATGGATCCCGTTATACAATCGACATGGGAGCTAATGAGGATGACGACGGATTTGAAGACGACTTAGATTTGGATATCTCCTTTGAGGAGGTAACAGCAACCTCTGCTCGAAAAACCTGGGTGTTCTTGTTTTCATGCTGAACAAGACAATTTAACCAACGGACCATGAATATTTTACTTAAAAACTTACTTAAATTGGCCCATTTGCTCTTAACACTTATTTATTTTCTCTAGTAGGCTCCAGATGCTCATAAATTCATAATAACTAGGTACCGACCATGCTAATGTCCTATAGCCAGTCCCTGCCTGCTGACTTCACAATCTGGCAAAAGCATATTTGGATTTCCCACAAGTGGACATGTATGAAGTCAGGTATTAGAAGGAAGTGAACAACTCCTTGACAAAGTAATACATCTTTGGGGCACCTGGGTGCTCAGTTGGTTAAGCCACTGCCTTCAGTTCAGGTCATGATCTTGGAGTCCTGGGATCGAGTCCCACATTGGGCTCCCAACTCTGTGGGGAGTCTGCTTCTCCCTCTGAGCTTCTCCTCTCTCATGCTCTCTCTCTCTCACTCTCTCTCTCTCAAATAAATAAATAAAATCCTTTTTAAAAAAAGTAATACATTTTCATGATATTATAATCATAAACATCATGTAATAGTAGCTTTACCACTGATTTTCTGGATAGCACAGGGAAAGGTTCTTAAAATCCTTGAGCCTCAAGCTCTTTTTTTTTTTAAGATTTTATTTATTTATTTGACAGAGAGAGATCACAAGTAGGCAGAGAGGCAGGCAGAGAGAGAGGAGGAAGCAGGCTCCCTGCCGAGCAGAGAGCCTGATGCGGGCCTCAAACCCAGGACCTTGAGATCATGACCTGAGCCGAAGGCAGAGGCTTTAACCTACTGAGCCACCCAGGCGCCCGAGCCTCAAGTTCTTATCCATAAACTAGGGTCAGTACTATCTGCCCCATCTATATTCTAGGGTTTTGAGAAATAATAAAATTGACCATATTTTCAAGTATTAGACATCAACCGTAAATAAGGCTGTCTAAACACTGTGCTCTGTGTTAATCCTGAACCCTTTCTCTTCTCTGGCTTTAGGTGAAACCCCTTCCTGCTGTTAAAGGAGGAAGTAGGAAATTTTTGGTGGAATCCAAGATGACACAAAGGCCAAACCCGAAGACTGCTCCAAGCCTTGTTCCCCCTACTCCAGCATCTCTCCCAATGACTACGGTGGCTCCCCAGCCCACTCCACTGGCGAGGAAGGGGAAGAATGGCATGGCTATAATGCCAAGGCTCTTTGACATGCCTTGTGATGAAACGATCTGCTCTGCTGATAGCTTTTGTGCCAATGACTACTCCTGGGGGGGCTCCCGGTGTCATTGCAACCTGGGCAAAGGTGGTGCAAGCTGCTCAGAAGGTAGGCCCTTGGGGGGAGAAGAACATGGTGGGCACTTGGGCCCAGTGGGAACCAGAGGACAGTTTTGTGTACCACACCTGGTTCCTTCTAGCCCTTAGTACTTACTAAGATAAGTACCTTTTCCATGTATTCATAATTAAATTAGCTTTCCAGGAAAAATGTACGGCCACTTACCATTGCTTCTAGTTGAATAGTGCCCTATTTCTATGTGTGCCGTATGTGTAGTGTTTTGGAGCAATTAATAAATAATCCTTACGGCACCTTGGGGAGGCAGACTTTACTTGGATCACATCTTTACTGAAAAAGTGCAACTGAAACATAGGCATGAAGTTAAGAAAGGTAATAATTGAACCAACTTACATCACACAAATGCCCAGCTAGAGGGCAAGTGTCAGTGGTCTTGAAACCATTGATTTCTTTTTAGGGTAGCAAGTTAACAATCTCCAATTTCTCCCTAAGAATGTCAAAAGATCAAAGTTCCCAAGAATCAGAATCATAGATGCCAAAAGTAGAGAAGAGAATAAGCTAGGTGTAACGGATTTTCAGGGTTTTCACTTAGTGATCACTAGGCAATGGCATATATTGATTTTTACATTTGAAGAAGTAAGGAAGTCGTATAGTATGCTTTTATGTTGTCTTTTTCTCTTTCCAGATATTGTTATACAGTATCCTCAGTTCTTTGGCCACTCCTTTGTAACTTTTGAGCCTCTGAAGAACTCCTATCAGGAATTTCAAATTACTCTTGAATTTAGGGTAAGAAGAGATTAGTTGTTTGATGAATGCCTATCACACGGACACCTTAGCTGGGCATTGGACCATATCAAATGGGGCGGGCTGGGAGCACAGGAAGTGTGGAGGTAAATGGCAAAGGTGAATATGACACAGAGTCTCTCCTTAAACACCTTCACAGGGTAGCAAGAATGATGGACGCATTCACACATTCAGGGGTGCCAGGGCGTGGAGGGGGGGTTCTGTGTGCACGGAACTGCGGCAGCGGCTGGCCGGCCGGTGAGAGCATGTAGGTCCCCGCCTGTGGCTCATCATTGCGACTCTTCACAGACCAGGATCTCAGAGGCATAATGTATTCCCCATTCTAACTGCTGTATACGCAGCTGTCGCACACAGTGAGAGCCCAGGGGATGCTCTCTGATCTGAATCAACAGCAGTCAGATTTCTACCTGGGACTTCAGCTTAGAGTTAATTCTTCTGGGCATCTCAGACAGCACAGCAAGGTTTGGAGATCTGGAAACAAGTCCCCTTTGAGGTCATGGTCACAGTGTTGAGTGTCCAAAAGATGATCCGTCCTAGTCTAGGACAGCCAACAAGGGTGAAAACCAACCTAGTCAAGGAGCAAGGCGGATTTATTGTCCCATTCCCCTAACAGAAGGAAGGAAGCAAATGTGCATGCTTTTCCAGAGGGAGGGAAGTAAAAAGAGTTAAAAAAAATAAAAAGAATGCTCTTTGGTGAAAATAGAATTTGATGGACATGCAAACGGCCTCTCTGACCGTGGTCTGTGTGCACCTGCTTTTCCTAGGGCTCTGCTAATGGACCCACCAAGCCAGGGGATGAGGAGGTCAAAGAGGGAGCCAGCTTTCTCTAAACTTGCTGCCATTCCTCGCACTCTGTTTATATCGCTGTCCTTTGTTTACTGGAAAGGAAGGGAGAATTGGGACCTGGGAGTTCACTGGAGTCCATGTGCTTGCTCCTCTGTAAACAGAACCACAGAGAGAATGCTCAGGTTTCATAGTCATGAGTGTTTCCAGGTGGTGCTCATTGTTCACATGGCTTTTGTTCCTCCGCTAGGCAGAGGCAGAGGATGGCTTACTGCTCTACTGTGGGGAGAGTGAACATGGGAGGGGCGATTTCATGTCTCTGGCCATCATCCGACGCTCACTCCAATTCAGGTGACTCCCTCCAAAACCCCATGGATTTGTTCATACCATCCAGCATTATGTTTACATTTTTATAGAGTGAATAAAATATAAATGGGATGGATTCCTGCAGATAAAGAACAATGTAGAGAAGGCAACATGGAGCTGTTTACTAAATAGTAGCATAGCAGAACTGCGGGTCCCCCTCAAAGCTTGAGCTCTGTCCATCCATCCAACAGGAGTGCTTCTGGACTCCCTGTGGTATACCAGGCACTGTTGTAGGTCTGGTGACTGCAACAGTGAGCCCAAGCAATCCAGTCCCTTCACTCCTGGAGCTTGAGTAAAGGCGACGGAAAGGAGGCTGGGATCTTCTTGTCTCCTGTGGCAAATAGGAGTGATGGCCACAGAGAGCGGAGAGGAGCCTACAATCTGCTGAGAGTTCCCAGAGACTCCAAGCCCATCCGTGTCTCACTGTCCCCCTTCCCCCCCGTCCCAGGGTCACGGACTCCTTGGCACTCTTCCCCAGCCCTGGTCATTTCTCTCCCAATGTACTGGCGGACACAGCACCTGTTGGAGAATGACCGATGAGGATCAATCAGCCTTGTCCTTGTCCCTAGAGCACTGGTTAAGGTCCTGATGGTACCATTCCTCTGCCGCCTGACCTTCAGCAAGTGACTTAACCTCCCTGAGCCAGCATTTCCTCCCAGGACTCTTGAGAGGATGAAATGAGTGAATACACAGAAGTGCTTAGAGCAGAGCCTTGGTCATAGCAAGCACTCCGTAAGCATTGACCATTGATTGCACTTTTGATTATTTCAGCTCCCAAATTACTTTAGTTGGAGAAGGCTATTGAACATCCCAGTTGGGGAAGACAGCGGTCCCCCAGCCTTTGCTAAATGCTTTGATTCGATGGAGTCTGATGCTGGACCAGGGTCGGGGGCGGCGGTTTGCACACTCACACACACACACACACACAAACACACAGACGATATGTAGCACTGGCGGAGATTTATGGTAGCCGCTCCAGCTCCGAACTTCTGATTCCGCTAGCCCTCTAGAGAAGCCTTCTCGGGCCATGCGTCTCCACCCCGTTCTTCTCCAGCGAGGATCATCGTGGGGACACAGGGAATTCATGAGAAGTAGCTGCACTTAGTGCAAGTCCTGAGAAGGATGGTGCTGGCCACATGTCCTGCCCCACTGGCTGTCTCCAGACCCACGGGGAAGCGGCATGGCGGCCATCTGGACGTTGATGGGAAAGGGTCAGAATTGTAGAAGTCAGGCACGGTGACCAGTGAGTACCCTGTACACAGGGAAGCTGGAGAAAGAAACCAAAAACATGAATAAAGCAGTCGTCTGAGAATGTTTCCCCTCTTCCCTCCCCCGCCCCCCGCAAAGCCGGGGCCTCCTGGGGAGACCGCACTGCACTTGGGCGCCGCTGAGCTCAGATGGCGGCGCCGGCCAGCTTGCCAAGACAAGTGTGAACACTTGTGTTTTTTACATTTTATTAATATCCCTGAGCCTGTCATTGGGCATTGGAGGAAATCCCCAGAGAAGTATCTGGAAGCAGAATGACTCCAGTTCTAATTTGCTGCACCTTGGATCTGCTTGAAGCATCTGGCAGTCACTGGGCGGAGGTGGGGTGGGAGGGGGGCTTTCGAAGCTGCAGAGAAAATCAGGTTGAAGAAGGCACTACATTTGAAGGATCTATGGGAGCATTAAAGACAACTGGACTGAGACTGGTCCCGAGAGCAGGTGACATTTAGCTCTTGCATGTAGAGATTGAAATGGTTCGTGATATTCATAAAT
The DNA here is from genome assembly GCA_004023965.1 of Spilogale gracilis. Lineage (NCBI taxonomy): Eukaryota > Metazoa > Chordata > Mammalia > Carnivora > Mephitidae > Spilogale > Spilogale gracilis. The sequence goes on from PITA01003392.1 coordinate 14,080, forward strand.
ATAACTGATCAGATTGAGTCTCAAAGAAGCCGTGGCCCCAGAAATGGTATCCATGGGGTCAGAGCACCTAATGAGCTGGTTGAGCAGAGAGACTTTTCTCCTTTTCCTCCCCGCAGGTTTAACTGTGGAACTGGGGTTGCGAGCATTACAAGTGAAAGCAAAATCAAACTTGGGGCCTGGCACACAGTTATGCTCTACAGAGATGGGCTCAAGGGGCTGCTGCAGGTGAACAATGGCACCCCGGTGTCAGGCCGGTCCCAGGTGAGTGTGAGCCTCACGCCCTGCCCTCCGTTAGCATCCCTGCCCCACCCCCACCCCAGCGCGGAGCGGAGGCAGCCACAGCAGGATGCACGATCCCAGCACCCACGCATCCCACATCTACTGAGGAGAGGAGTTGAATTTGCAAGCATCATCGCTGTGGGGTTGCAGAAACATGCAGCTGGCCTTGTGCTCAGGGCCGTGCTCTCTTCCCACAAGGACATTGAAGCTGAGGGAGAAGAAGGCCCCTACTGGGAGAACAGAAGCCATTAGTGCCAACTACAGAGCTTGCCTCTAGGGCAAGGGTGTTGCCATGTGGCTTTGGAAAACAGTCCTGAGAAGTTCCCTTGGTTGAATCTGCAGGAATGACCCTTTCATCTACCATTGGGGGGGGGGGGCACGATTGCAGGAGGTGGTCAAACAATTGAACTGTTGGGCTACTCAGTAAATCACCCAGGTATTCACATATTGCTCATGCTCCGGGCCATTTTAGAGCCCTTTTTAGAATAAACAGTTTGGATTAGCAACCTGCCAGGGAACCAAGTGTGTGATTATAATCAGGCAGGTGTCTACATTCTCTGAGGAAAAATGTAGCAAGAAAGGCTTTGTTTATATGTGTGTGGTTTCCTCCCAGCCTGGACTTTTCCCTATTTTTTACTGGCAAGTCTTGTTACATAAAGTGTCATGCCTTGCTGATTCCCATTAATTTGGACCCCAGTGGTTCCAAAGGAACAAGAATCCAAATATAGTGAATATGAATCTAGTGAGGTCACTTATGCATATACGCATGTATTTCTAAGGGAAAAAAAATGAACCGGATAGATGACCTACAGAATCACGTACATACCAGGACAATAGCCCTAATGTGATTGCCATTAAGTTTGATAGGAATAAAGAAGCTTTGAACTTGGATCCCAAATACTAACAGTGAATATAGAATGGATAAGCTGTAATAGAAGCAATATATGTGAAAATGTTTTATAATTTAAAGCAAAGAAATTCAATAAAGGCTAATAAACAGAGCCATGTGGTAACACCAGCTCAAGAAATAAGTCACATGAATAGAGACATAACATCTAGAAAAATGGAGGTGATAATCCTCTTGTATTCTAGTAACTATGTATATAGCCTCAGATCCTCTAAGAGGCTTGCATTCAGATCTGCGATTGCACTCTAGGACAACCATAGACAAATTGAGCATGTTTAAACAGCAGTCATTGAAACAGGAAACTGACCTGAAATCCCTAGAATGATCAATTGAAGGAGCATTGTTTCATTTGGAGAAAAGAAGATGAAAGCGTGGATGGTGGCTTTTCATCCTAGAATCAGAGAGAGAGAGTTTGGGGGAAGAAAGACTTATTCTGAGGGCCCCCAAAGTGACGTTGGATGGGGAGAGCCTAAGGAAGTGGTTTTAACTCCACTTAATCATACAAAGGTGTACAGAAGTGCAGCAGACTATCCCAGGAGATGGTTTCCTGTCCGTGGGGGTGTTCAAAAAATATGTTACCGAAACCGTTTGGCAGGGATACACAGGGCTCCAGAAGTCAGGAGGTGCTTGGACTACATGGGTTTCGTGTCTTCTCTAATCCTGTGGGTCAGTGATTTTAATGAATATAAGAATTAATTGCAAGAAATATACAGTTTTATGGCCACTCAGGGCAGGGCTTGCCTCTACTACCAGGGCCAGCTAGCAAGCTGAATAAGCAGGACAACAGCTGTGTAATGTTTAGTAAACTGTTTTGGGAGATAGTGACTCTGTCTTAAATCAAGGCTTACAAATTTCTTCAGGGTCTGGCTTCAGCGTAATTCTGTAGGGGAGCTGTGTAGTATAAGTGACACCTCAGAGTGACCCCAGCCCCAAGCAAGGGAATTAGACTTTCACACTTTGGCACCCATCAAAAACTGTTAAGTGCAGTGCTGGGGGTAGGCAAACTCCAGGGCACTTCCAGTTCTCTGCAGAGCAGGCAAAGCAGGCTCCAGAACCCAAAGCAACCCTTATCAGAGGAAGGTAAAGGGCAACCATTACCAGACGGTTGCCTGGGATGTTGGAAGGGAGGCTCAGAGGAACCACCCACCCTATGATGCATGTAATAATGTTCCAGAAAAGGAAAAAACCAGATTGAGTTGTCAGGCTCCTGCTGTGGTCCTGGAGCAAGGAACAGAGTGAAAATGAGATCCAGGAGTGAATTCTGAGGATCTTAATGAAATAAGCTCACAGGGCACCTGGTTCATCTAATGAAAGCAGTGTGCCCAGTGGCTGGCGAATAATCCTTAAAATTCTCTGTAAGGACTTTAAAGCTGCCTAGCTTGTATTCAGTATACTATTTATAAATCGTTCTTATCTATTCATTAGAAAAGATAAAGTAATGATTTAGATGTTCTATTTGTTGGCAACAAAAGTCTAGATGATAAAGATTACACTTCAGTGGCTTTATAAATTCTGGCAACATGCTTTTTCCCAGCCTTATTTAATTCAAATAAGTAAGATATGTCTGTAATATATAAAACCAACAACAACAAAAAACAAATGACAAAGGGCACCTTAATTTTGTCCTACCTAATGTTCAAGTCTGTATTTTGTAACCTCAAAACCTGCAATCCAGATTGTGGTTTTCTCTAAAATTAGAAATGTCCCTACCTAACTGTAAATACACACACACACACACACACACACACACACACACACTGTATCCATGAGCAAATTTCAAAATATTTTGCAACACAGTTGGTGTGGCAATCCTTCCCCCTCCCCCACCACATACAACTTTTCTTGCACTTCATAGTGTAAGGGAGACTAGGAGAGTAAAAGGTAAGTGTTAGCCCACATATACACAAAATTAGCCTTGTCACCTTTTGAGACACGCAAGAACCCTATGATTCATCCAAGGTACACAGTAAGTTGGTGTCAGGACTGGAAAGAGAAAGTTTTTTTTGGATGCCCAGCATGGTGCCCTGCTTGTTGGGTTGCTCTTGGCTCTGACCCACCTTCCCCTCCCTTCCCTTCCCTTCTAGGCATTCCAAAACCCATTCTCAAAACACAGCCTTCTGACGAGCTCACTGGATTTCCTATGGTAACCATGGGTTTAATTTTCCAGTAGGGCAATGTTGTAAACAAAACACAGATGGAAGAAAGCGATGGGGCTGTAAACTACATCTTAACCATGCCCCCCATTAAAATCTGTTGTGTTTTGGCTTTTGATTATGCTTAGTGAGTTACTGTGTTCATCTTTCTTAAAGGGCCAGTACAGTAAAATTACCTTCCGGACGCCCCTCTATCTTGGTGGGGCTCCCGGTGCATACTGGTTGGTCAGAGCCACGGGAACAAACAGAGGCTTTCAAGGCTGTGTGCAGTCGCTCACCGTTAATGGGAAGAGAATCGACATGAGGCCGTGGCCCCTAGGGAAGGCACTCAGCGGGGCCGACGTGGGTAAGTGGTTGCCCCGTGGGCCAGGGTGCTCCTGTGGGATTGCCCTTCTGGTGTGGGCCAGGTCAGTGTGCAGCTTCATGGATTACAACCGTAGGCACCGGTTAATGCAGCACTGTAGGAGGAGGTGAGCCCAAGGAGTGAGGTTGGTGCTTTGCAGACATGATGACCTGAGCCTGACCAGCAAGACATGATAAACAATATGGCACACCCAGTCCTTGGTTGTGACCCGCTGCCCTTGGCCTTCTTTGTGAAGAATGGCATGGTCTCAAAAGCAACAAGCAGTTCAGCCCTTTCACCCTCCCTCGCTGAGTCCAGGGGAAAAGCCAACACAATAATGTAAGAAGAACCTTCATAGGCTCTCCCTGTTTCCAAGAGAAATGACCAAATTCTAATTCTTGACCACTGTTTCCAGCACTTTCTCATGTGTCTTAACTCCTCACACTAGCTCTGCGAGGTAGCAATTATTACTATTATGCCTATTTGATTATTTATATTTTATTTTGTTTTTAAAGATTTTATTTACTTATTCGAAAGAGAGAAAGACAGAAATAGTGACAGAGAGCACAAGCATGGAGGAGAGGGAGAAGCAGGCTCTCCACTGAGCAGGGAGTCTGATGTGGGGCTTGATCCCATGATCCTGAGATCATGACGTGAGCTGAAGGCAGACGCTCAACCTACTGAGCCACCCAGGCGCCCCTATTATACCCATTTTATACATGAAGACAGTGGGCTGAAAGTCAAATAAAACTTATCCAAAAGAGCAGGCAGAGTGAAACTGACTTTTTTTCTATTTTCTTTTTTTTATTAAGACTATTTTTCAGCAGTTTAAGGTTCACAAAAAAATGTGAGGGGCAGGTACAGGGATTTCCCTTTTACCTCCCCCACCTGCATGGCCTCCCCATGACCAGCACGCCCCTGGAGTGTTCCCTTGGTTACACCTGGTGAACATGCACTGACCCCTCAGTGTCACCCAAAGTCTAGTTTGTGTTGTTCACTCGAGGCGTCGTGCGTTCTGTAGGTTTGGACAAATGTATGGCATATATCCATCATTATGGTATCATACAGAACATTTTTGCTGTTCTAAAAGCCCTCTGGGGGCACCTGGGTGGCTCGGTCGGTTGAGCATCTGCCTTCAGCTCATGTCATGTTCCCAAGGTTCTGGGATCGAGTCCTGCATGAGGCCCCCTGCTCGGCAGGGAGCCTGCTCCTCCCTGTGCCGCTCCCCACTGCTTGTTCTGCTTGCTGTCTCTTTCTGTCAGATAAATAAATAATATCTTTTAAAAAAAAAAAACTAAAAGACCTCTGTGCTCTGCTCATTTATCCTTCTCCTCTTTCCTACCCCCAACCTCTGGCAGCCACTGATTTTTTTAAAAATATATTCTCTATGATTTTGCCTTTTCCAGAGTGTCACATAGTTGGAGTCATACTGTAAGTCGCTTTCTCAGATTGGCTTCTTTCGGTTAGTAATAATATGCATCCAAGTTTCATTCATGCCGTTTCATGGCTTGATGGCTCATTTCTTTTTAGCGCTGAGTGATAGTTCGTCGTCCATATATATTGCGGGTGTGTCTATCCTGCCCACAGGAGGGCATCTCAGTTGCCACTGTGTTTTGGCAATTACAAATAAAACCGCTCTAAACATCAGTGTGTAGGTTTCTTGAGTGGACATAAATGTTCAACTTTTCTGGGTGAATACCAAAAAGCAGTGTGATAGTTGGGTCATGTAGTAGGAGTATATTTAGTCTTGCGGAGCAGCTGTCCAATTTTACACCCTACTGGGAATGTTGGAGAGTTCCTGTGGCTCCACAGCTTTGTTAGCAGTTGGTGTTGTCAGAGTTCCAGGTTTCAACAGATGTGTGGTGGTATCTCATTGCTGTGATTTGCTTTTCACTGATGGCCTATCCTGTGGGGCATTTTCTCGTATGTTAAGTTACCACCTTCTTCTATCTTCTTTGGTAAGGCGTCTGTTAAGATATTTGCCCATTTTTTTAAAATGAGGTTGTTTTCTTATGGTTGAACTTTAAGAGTTCTTTGTTAAATATATTTTGGACAAACGCCCTTTATCAGATGTGTCTTTTGCAAATATTTTCTCCCAGTCTGTGGCTTATCCTCTGATTCTCTTGACACTGCCTTTCATAGATTAGAAATATTTAATTTCAATGAAATCGAGCTTACCAGTTATTTCTTTCAAGGGTCTTGTCTCTAAAAAGCCATTGCCTTACCCAAGGTCATCTAGGTTTTTGTCCACACTACCTTCTAGAAGTTTCAGTCTTGTGTTTTACATTTAGGTCTGTGATCTCTTTGAGTTAATTTTTGTGAAGGGTGTAAGTTCTGTGTCTTTTTTTTTTTTCCGCATGTGGGTGTCCAGTTGTTCTAGCATCATTTTCTGCAAAGACTAGGATGGTTTTTAGAGGAATAAGGATATTTATTCCATCACTGAGAGCAGATAGGTAATTCTGAAGTTGGCTAACTCAGGGATGGTTTTAGTAGGCTAGGGCTGCCTTACGTAACGCTAGGGCTGCCGTAACAAAATACCACCACCGGGAACTAGTTCTGGAAGCTGGAACTCTAAGACGACGGCACTGGCAGGTTTGTTTTCTCCCGAGGTCTCCCTCTTCCGTTTACAGATGGCCGTTGTGCCTTCACTGTGTCCTCCTGTGGCCTTTGCGGGTGCTTACATCCCTGGTGTCTCTCCCCCTTGTTAGAAGGACACTGGTCAGATTGGATTAGGTCCCACCCTTAAGACCTCAAGTCACCTTAATTACTTTCTCAAGGCCTTGTCTCCAAATACACTGGGAGTTAGGGCTTCAGTGAATGTTTTTGGTAACTTCTTCGTAAGATGAGTTGCGGGGCATATATCTGCTAAGAACAAAGCCTTGCATATAGCAAACACGGTGTGGATATTTCTTGCTATTAATATTACTATTAATATCCTGACTTCATCCATTAAGCAGGGTGTAAGTTGTTTTTTCTTTCTTCATTGAACTAACTGGGAAACAGCCCTGAAGGACAGATCTGTAGTCTCGAGGCGACATGGTTGCCTCTGACAGGTAGTTAAGACATTGCAGAGTTGAGCAAGGACCAATTTCTGGCAGCGTTTTAAATTCTAACACAGTGTGAAACCCTCTCTGTTGAGCTGATGGCACCAGGCGGGCCCACCTTCCTGGCTCTGGGCTCCCCAGAAACTACCATTGGATTCTTTGATGACTATGTGCCTTATGATGAACCTTAATGGCAGGCAATAGTCACGTTGCCTTTTTTCATTTTTTCCCCCATTTTTCATCCTGGCGTGCTGGAAAATGGCTGCATTATCTTACCCCCTACTTCCTTATTTTGAGCTAGTCTTCAGAAATTCAAGTTCTTTTAAATTAAGTGCAGTGCCACCATGGGGAGGACTGGGCTCATCCCAACAGCAGTGAATCTCTGGCGTGGATACAGGCTTCCAGAAGAAGGTGATGACAGTCCAGAGTCATGGTTCCTCTGTCTGGTACCTCTACCTTAGCACATTGTCTGCAGCCCAGCTTTTTCTTTGTCCTCCTCCCCTGCTTGCCTCAGCCTGCCTCTGGGCCTTGGGCCTTCCAATCCTCGAGCCCTCCCACTTCACCTCCTTCATTAGATCATTCCCAGTGACTGAACTCTCTTTAAACTCATGTTCTAGACTAGTCTGCAATCTCAGCAAAATTTTGCATTCTTTGGCCTAGGCTTTTCTTTTAGTATTTGCACCCGAATTCTGAAACCTAAACCACCAATACTCCTTTTTTCCAGTCTTGTCTTGGATCTTCACACCTCCCTGGGTCAACATAACAAAGCTAGCTCCCCAGGTTATTTGAGACTCGAGAGGTCTGCAGTGTCCATGGGTCTCATCATGGGCTTATCAGTCTTTTAGTCATTCTTTCCCTCAAGATACTTATTTAAGCATCTGCTTAATGTCAATCATGATGCCCGGTGCTGGGGATAAAGTAACGAGCAAGAACCACAGGATCCGAGCTCAGCCCTCACGTAGCTGTCACAAGGAGAGACCAGATTGATCAAGCAACCCACGAGTAAATATAAAATGACAATTGGGTGTGTTACAAAGGAGGAGTGATAGTACAATAATAGTGTGCAATAAGGGAATTGTATGAACTGGAGGTCCGGGAAAGCTTTCTGAGGATATAATGCAAAGTTGCTATCTGAAGCATTTTTCTTTTAAAGCAGATAAGAGAGGGAAGAACATTCCGGGCAGCGGAAATGACTTGTCCCCGTGGGAATATGAGGGGGAGGTGGGTACCATGACATAGTCTGTGTTTTGAAAAGATCCCTCTGGCTGTGGACAGCTTATTGGAAGCAGTATTCAGGAGATACATTAAACTGGCCGGGAGGTGATGGCGGAGGTCCAGATCAGAGATAATGGCGATTTGCTCCAGGCTGGTGGTGATGGCAGAGGTGTGGGCTGAGCTGACAGATCTTCCGTAGGGGAGACAGACAGGCCTCAGTTATAGATTGGAAGACAAGGGGCAAGAGGTCGCTCTGTGGTCGTGTGTCCTTAATGTCTTCTACACTATGATGTTCCACTTTCACTTTTCTTGTTGGGGGCCTGATTTCTCTCTGGCCCTCACTTCACTGTTTTGTCTCCAGTAGATTGAATGTCAACCAAAGTGATTCTGTATAGTGAGGATGAGGTCCCACCGGTACTCTAGGCCCATGATTTGGCAACCAGTTTCCTTCCTCCCACTCTCAGAGTGGGAAGTTTTCCTCATTTCTAAAACTAACCTGTTTATCTCCAGTCTGCACCCATCCTTCCCTATGTCCCTGGACCTTGCTACCACCATCATGATTTCAGTAACCCAAGGGTTCCTAATCTTTTGTGTGCCGTGAACTTCTCTGGCAATCTGGTAAAGCCAATGGACTCTTCTCAGATGTTTTTATTGTTTAAAAAAAAAATTTTTTTTTCCTTTGAGAAAGAAAGAGAGAGCAGAGGGGCAGAGGGGCCAGAGAGAAAGAGGGAATCCTAAGCAGGCTCCATGCCGTAGCATGGTGCCTGACACAGGGCTCGATCTCATGAACCTGAGATCATGACCTGAGCCAAAATCAAGAATCAGACACTTAACTGAATGAGCCACCTAGGCGTCCCAAGATTTTATTTTTAAGTAATCTGTCCACCCAGTGTGGGGCTCGAATTCATAACCCTCAGATCCAGAGTTACATGCTCCACTGACTGAGCCAGCCAGGTGCCCCTCAAAATGACATTTTTATTTATTTTTTTTAGAAGATTTGATTTATTTATTTGACAGAGAGAAAACACAGCCAGAGAGGGAACATAAGCAGGGGAAGTGAGAGAGGGAGAAGCAGGCTTCCTGCTGAACAGGTAGCCCGATGCAGGGCTTGATCCTGGGACTCCAGGATCACGACCCGAGCTGAAGGCAGGTGCTTTAGGACTGAAACACCCAAGCACCCTCAAAATGGCATTTTTAAATGCAGAGAATAGGTTGAGCCTCTGCTTCCAAACGAGGTCACAATCTTGAGGTCCTGGGATTGAGCCTCATATCAGGCTGCCTGCTCAGTGTGGAGTCTGCTCTCCCCTCCCCCTGACCTTGTTCTTTTTTCTCTCTCAAATAAATAAATAAATAAAAATCTTTAAAAAAAATAAATGCAGCGAATCATACCCATGATAGGAAACACTTACACTGAAATAAAGCCACACGATGTTTTGTTGTTTTGTTATTGTAATAGTACCTGTGCTTCTTCATAAGCATCGAAGAACAGGATTGTTTAAGGGGGGGGGGGTGCAAGAGCTACCATGACTCCAAAGTAGTAATTAGCATAAATGATATTTTGAGCTATCTGCAACGAGTGGAATGGAATGTAACAATAACTCAGGTCCATTGGTCACAGACCACGAGTACTGCTCATACTTAGAGGTTTGTTGCCTCCATTAGTGACTGAAGGAAACACTCCTGCTCAGTTGGAAGTGAGGGAAAATAAAGATTAATGTGTTTCGCATGTCAGTTCACAGACCCCTTGCCTGGGCTCATTCGCACTTGCTCAGGTCCTCCCTGTGGAAACTGGAGCCATGCCTCACACAGTCCTGCAGCCCTCCCCACTTGGGAACCCCGAACACCTCTCTTTCTAGACCCTGCGCTCCCAATCTTTCCAAGCCCCCATGTGAACCCCCTGCCATGGGGCTTCCGCCTTCCGGGGCACAGCAAAATCGCTTTCCCCAAACCGGCCTTGGTCATCTCTTTACACGACCCGCAGCTCTTCTCCCAGCACTTGTTGTCTGTTCCCTGCGCTCCTTCCTGAGCTTCCAGGAACCTGCCCTGAGCCCTCTCAGTGCTCAGGCCTCTTCTCCCTTTGTCTTCTCCGCGGGCTCCTCACCTTTCTCTGCTTCCTTGGGAGTTCCATGGGGCTCTTATGCTGTCCTCTCTCAGGAAGCCCCTCCACTCTTGGTGTCAGGGTCGCCCCCATGTTGCTGCTGCCCCCTACCGTGCCCTCTCTATGTGCAGGGGCTGTGCCCACGGGGCTCAGCAGGGGATGTTGGCCCAGTGACCGGCTTCAGCTGAGCGAGGCCAGCTCCCCTGCTCCCCCCCCCCCGCACCCTGCACCATGTTGCTGCTCCTGGCCATGCTCATGGCTCTCTTTGTTCAGATGGCGAGGCTGGGACGCCGGGCCTTATGCTAGGCTCGGCTTCCACCTTCAGCCTCTAGAAGTGGCTGCCTGTTTCGTCCTTCCCGGTGTCTTCACTTTCTCTCCATGCCCTCTGCTACCACCCTGTCCAGCCCCAGGTCCCCTCCCAGTAGGATTTCCTTCCTCTTTCCCCACACCAGCACTCCCCATCCCTCTTGCACAGCATGGCCCACAGAATCTAGCCGAAACACATTTTTGTCAAGGAAATGCCCCCCACCTCTTAAAATATAGTCACAATGCAAATATATAGAATACTGTTTCCCCATATGCATCAAAATAACCCAGGAAGCCCATGTCTTCCCTATGGGAGCAGCCCTTCTCTGAGAAAGAGGTGCAGCTCACTGAGACCAGTGGGGGCGCTGGGCCAGCGAGTTTGGCTCCCGTGGATGCTCATCGCCCTCCCTGCGGAGCCAGGATGCTGGCTTGGATTCAACTCTGTCACGGGCCCCTGAAGTCGGCCTCCTCACGTGGTGAACACTCTCCCCAGCCCGATTCATCCTCCCAGTGAGGCTGAGCATGGAAGCAGGACAGGAGCGGCTCGACCAGTACAGAGGACAGAGGATGAAGGGTGCAAGGCTTGCAGAGATGAGGCAACCAGGCCAACATGGGGGGTGGGGGTGGGCAGGGCTTCCAGCTCAGGTGGGCCCAGCAGCTCCGCCTGCAGGGCGCAGGGCTGGACCCCTCAATCAGAGATGTGTCCCTTTGCCCCCCATCCTGGGAAGAAGTGTTTTGTACTCACCTATGTCGTTCTGGGCCAGATAGTGGCCCTTCTGTCTAATTTATTTCTTACATACAAGGGGAAAAGACCACAGAAGAAAAGCCCCACAGAAGTCCATTTGTTTCCCCTTCATCTGACGAACTTGACAATGACAAAGTGTACCCTGGATGGGCTTCTCTGATATGTGTGTTTGGTAAAGACGATGACCCATCTGGTGTGGAGTCTCTCACCACTTTTTACTCCAGGGCACCTTCCTGTGCCCCATATAATCATAACTTCAGAGGTAGAAATAGGGATTCTGGAAGGCACATGCTGAGGTATTAGGGAGCCCTCTCCCCTTCTCCCTGCCCCAGATAGCGGACCATTCAGGCAGATCATACGTTAGACATGGCTTAAGTTCCTACCTTATTGCCTCCACTTTGAACCCCTAGGATGGAACCACCTAAGGGAACTGAGGCCACACAAACTAGAATGCTTTTAACAGCAACACCATGTTGACGTGGGGAGCGGTTAAAACAAACTCTTGTGGGAATAAGAGAGAGATGAATTAAAGCACAGATAGCTCATTCCTCCTCGTCAGCGGTCATAAAATTGTCCAACAATTTAGTCTTTGATTTATTGTGTCCACCATGTTTTGAAGATTCTATGGCTCTTCATAAAGAATAAGCCAAAATCAAATTAAAATGAAAGGTAGGTTCACCTTACTCTGAACTTGTGCAGGGGTACCAGGGAACCGGAGCGGGCCCTGAACTGTGTTTATTCAGATCCCTGAGCTGTTGGCATGCTCAGCGCCCTCATCTCGGCCTGGCTGCCGTGATGGATCGCTTTTGTGATTCCTGTTTTGTATTTAGGGGAATGCAGCAGCGGACTCTGTGATGAAGCTTCGTGTATCAATGGTGGCACATGCACGGCCGTGAAAGCCGACTCCTACATTTGCCTCTGTCCCCTTGGATTTAAAGGGCGGCACTGTGAAGATGGTGAGAAGGAAGCGAAGTTGACTGGGATCTCTGTCTGTCACTGTTAATTCATATTGATGTAATTTTTCATCAGTGTGCTTTTAGCGAAGTCCCATACATTTTTATGGGATTAAAATTTTTGCATTGTTGGGAGACCTGGAAGAATCTTTTTTTTAAAGATTTTGTTTATTTGAGAGAGAGAGCATGCATGAGGTGGGGCAGGCGGGGAGGGGCAGAGGCAGAGGGTGAAGCAGACTCCCATTGAGCAGGGAGCCCCATACAGCGCTGGATCCCAGGATCCTGAGATCATGACCTGAGCTGGAGTCAGATGCTTAACCGACTGAGCCACCCAGGTGCTACCCCGCTTTTTTGTTATCAGGTTGGTGTGTCTTCGAGTGTTAAGGTGTCAAACGAACCAAGGATACATTAATTTGAAGATACACTTGGGCCAGGCTTTTGTGGGCTCCTTTTGGTCCTCAAAAAACTTTAAAAAACCTCTGTGTGCATGGTCTATATCAGACCATTTGCAGCTCATGCTCCTTAGATTAGCTGACAGTTCCAGAGAAAAGGCTGGGGAGATAGACGCAGAATCATTAACAGCGGGATAGGACAAAAATCATCTTGTTTCTTTGTCTTTGTACTGTTGTCGTGAATTACTGCACCTCTCAGTACTGTCTGCATAGGTCCCGACACATATATATGCCAGTGTGTGTATAGATATGTGAAACACGCATGTGTACACGAACACGTATAATAATGGAAAATTTTAAAGATTTAGGAACACCATGCAGAGTTGAACATGTTTTAATTTTTTAAAGATTTTATTTATTTATTTGACAGAGGGAAACACAGCTAGAGAGGGGACACAAGCAGGGGGAGTGAGAGAGGGAGAAGCAGGCTTCCCGCTGAGCAGGGAGCCCGATGCGGGGCTGGATCTCAGGACTCTGGGATCATGACCTGAGCCGAAAGCAGACGCTTAACAACTGAGCCACCCAGGCGCCCCAAACATGTTTTAATTTTTTACCAGTGATTCAGATTTGGACCTAAAACACCATCCTGGGAGAAAAATTTTTTTAACGCTGAATCTCAAATCTCATTTCACCTAGAAGAGGGCCCATGATTTCCAGTAAGCCAGAACTATTACATATCATCTCATATTTCGTAGCCTAACATAATAAAGGTTGATCCTTGCTCACATCACACATCATTGCAGGTCGTTGCCAGGGTGGTCACGCTCTCTGCTCCATGTAGTCCTTCAGGGATGCGGGCTCCTACCTTCTAGTGGTTGTGCCAGGGCCTTAGAATCCACCCCCCACCTCCACGCTAGCAGGTGAGGGAAGAGGGCGCGTGGAAGACGGAGGAAGTTTTAGCGCTCAGACCTGGGGTGCTATGTAGTACTCCACCCACATTCTACTGACCGGAATTCAGTTGCACCAGCCGCTTCCTGAGGGCCGCTGGGAAATGTAGTTTCACTCTCTACCCGGGAAGAAATGAACGTGGCCAGTCCTGCCATAGAGGGATTTCTAAGGACATGCTTCTTTCCTCAGCGTTCACCCTGATCATACCTCAATTCCAAGAGTCGCTGAGGTCCTACGCTGCCACCCCCTGGCCCCTGGAGCCCCAGCATTACCTCTCCTTCACCGAGTTTGAGATCACGTTTCGGCCAGACTCGGGTGACGGCGTCCTCCTGTACAGCTACGACACGGCCAGCAAAGACTTCCTGTCCATCAACATGGCGGGGGGCCACGTGGAGTTCCGCTTTGACTGTGGCTCTGGGACTGGTGTTCTCAGGTAAGGGCTGCGGACTTCAGGGGCCCCCCTGGCCCCAACAGCTACATGGCAGTCACTTTGGGAAAAGATGGTTTCAGTAGCTTGCTTAAGGTGCTTTTTAAGGACTTGCTGGCAATGACAGAATTGGCTCCGAGTCGTCAAACCTGCCCTCCTGTGATCTCGCTTGTACTATTAATTTATTTAGCAGATTAATTGTCCCCATCCGGAGTGTCGCTGTTTTGATGACTCCCCTAGCCCGTGGGTGGTAGGGACAGATGTTCCTATTTGTCTGTGTCTTCCTTTTCTTACTGTCTTGCTCCCATGGTAGTTTTTACCTTCAAGACAGAGGCCCGTTCATCAGAGGCAGACATGCTCCTTCTTCCTACATTTGGCAAATTCTCTTTTGAAACTCACTATAATGTTTCATTCAGTGGTGCCCCGCAGCAGGAAATCAGTTGTGGTGGTTGTTTTAAAGGAAATGGTGGGCTGCCTTCCATCATAATTCCTTCTGCTAGACTGTCATTTTTAGGAAGAGTGTGCGGGAGAGATGTTACGACCATACATCGCCCTTAACTGCTGCTCATTTTTCATGGCTGATGAGAAATGCTTACGGCATTAGGTTCCAACAATTCTTAAAAAGGACTACATTTTTGTACCTCTGGTTATGCAAAAACGTCCTAGGTCTCAAGACAACTTTGGTGGGTATTTAATTGATTCAATTTACATATAATTATGCAAAATAGTCTAAGCAATTCCCGTAGAACTGTTTATCAAGTTGAGAAGGGAAGACACCTTGAATATCACCTTGTGTTTTTAAATGGCTTCCTCCTGGATATGGAGGGACCAGAAAGAGCGAGGGGAGGGTCAGGCTTATCAGCCCTCCTCCTGGACGGATGGCGCCCCGCACCCTACACCTCTGCAGTGGACACTCGAGCTGTGGGGTCGCAGACACACAGGACATGAGTGTCCAGCATTTTTCTCTTTTATAATTCTGTGCCTCTTTGAGACAAGAGGTGGTTTTAATTTTTTGTTTTTTTAATGTGAATTATTGTCTTCTTGCCTGGCAGGAAAGCGCCTGGAAAAAGGATTCTGCATATTAGTTGTGATGAAAAGGAAGCAAGTGCTCAGAGTGTCCAAGGGGCAAAACACCCCCTGTCCCATCCCCTCTCCGGTGTAACCTGACAACAGTGATTACTGTTGGTATTTCAGGCGCCCCTTTGCAAGTTGTTTATTTTGAAAACCGTTTCAAAGACTTCCTGCTTGATTAAGAACATTCACTGAAAGCCCCAAACCACAGGAAGTTGGAGAATTGGCCAAATCATTTTAACTTTAGGAAAAGGATAAGGTGGCCAAGTTCATGATGAACTTGGTTCAGAAATCGAGGCAATTGCAATGAGTTCATGCTGTCTGGGATCAATACCAGGATGCTGAGGAAGGCAGGTATTGACGGGGAGTGACCTCTGCAGGACAAGAACGCCACCCAGGTGCTGTGACTTATCACAGAGACAAGGCTGCTTTAAAGAGTGCCTCTGGTTTCTTTATTGCATATCGATTTAGCCAAGGTGATTAAATTCTAATTGCTAAGGACAAATCACAAAAGCATTTGGCAGGGGAAAAAAAAAAATCAAGTGAGGAGGTGGAGACCTTTCGATAATTGTGCCCATTGCTATTCCTGACAGTTTTCTAAAGATGATCCAGGATCAAAAAATAATTGGGAGGTTCAATGAAGGCCAGGAACTAGACACCATTAGAAATACAAATGCAATAATTATACTCTTCTTGCATACCGCACTATCCAAAGTAATGTGTAAAACTCCTGTCGGTAACATTTAAACTTCAAGTGCTTCTACCTTGAATTAGTAATTGAATTTTTAAAGTACCTTTAATCCTTTTCACAATATCAGACAATATGGAATACTTTGCACCCCAACTTTTTATTATGAGAAATTTCAAACATATAGAGAAGTTGGAAGAATTATACAGTAAATGTCCTTGTACCTCCCATTTGCCATCTACAATTAATATCTTGCTTTATTTGCTTAATCACATGCCTAACTGTCCTTATATCCATCTATCTATCCATTCATCCATCCTATTTTTTATGCATTTCTAAGGATGCTGCAAACATCAGTACAGCAACGAATCTGTGTTTTACACCAGCGCCCGGGTAGCTTTCCCTTTTTCAAAGCTTGCGTGCAACTGTGATCACATCTCACCTTCCTGTCACCTCTCATTTAGAAAACCAAGCTCATCTGACCCACATTTCAGGCTTGTTGTAAGGAATAGATAAAATGATAATTGCAATGGTCCTACCATAAAGGGGTACAATAGATGGAGCTCTCACCTCTGTGCTTACTAAAAAGGAATGATTTTTTTCTTCGGACCGAATGAAATGAGGTATCTGAGGTTGGCAACAGTTGCATTAGGGCGGATTCATGAGTGTGATCCGTAACACCAGTGATGCTAACCCACACTCAGTTTCCTTCCTTCAACAGGAGTGAAGACCCCCTCACCCTGGGCCACTGGCATGAGCTACGTGTCTCTCGCACAGCAAAGAATGGGATCTTACAAGTGGATAAGCAGAAGGTGGTGGAAGCAATGGCAAAGGTAAGAAGGACACGCGTAGCGGGGACTGGGTTACTCTTTCCTTCCTGTCCTTGTGAGAAGAGCAGCAGCGTTGTGGGTAAGTACAAGGACCCCTGGGCCAGGCTGCCTCGCTTAATACCCAAGCTCCCCACTGGGCAAGTTACTGAACTCTTCTGTTCCTCGGCTATGAATGGGGTAATAATGGGAGAGGTCTCTTACCGTTGTTGCAAGGATTAAATGAGCTAATACAAGTATGGCATTTACAAAATTGCTTGCCGCCCCACCCCTACCACTGATCCCTGCCATTGCTCGAGTCAGTGTCTAATGTAGTAGGTCAGGACACGGACTTGGGTGGGCGGGGCAGCGGGGTGGGGGGTCACACATATGACAAGATCACGGCTGCAATGCCAGGCTCCTGGCTTCCAAATCTTGTTCCATTACTTATCAGTAGTGTCAACCCAGATGGGTCATTTGATCTCCAAGTTTGTTTTCTCATCTGTAAAATGGGGATAATAGTGATGATAATAGGGCCTCATTCACAGAGTCAGGCAAATTAGAATGGCTGTGTACGTAGGACATGGTGGTGCCTTCATATGGTCAGCACTACGCAGCTTGACTTCTTATTTGTTAATAGACTATTCTTGTGACCTCAAGAACACGGAATTTCTACTCAAGTTTATAACTTTCATCCATGATTTTATTTCCAAGGTCATTTCCAAAGAAAATAACATTTTTAAGAAGAGATACGAGGGGTTTGTTTTAAATTACAACCTACTAGGATTCTTTACACACAAAAAAATTGAGTCCCCTCAAAACAGGGGACTTTGGATTTTCTACTGTCTTAATTCCCAACAGTCTTTGTTCTGAACCTCACCAGAGTTAAAGAGGACATGATGAATGTGGGTATTCTGATAAGAAAATGGATTGGTAGAGAAAAGAAAAAGAAGAGACTTTTGGTGAGGAAAAGGGTATTGGGTTGAAGAAGAAAAAGGGAAGAACACATAGGTCCAGAGGCCAGCATAAGGAATAGCAGTGAGGGGAAGTCCTGTCAGAACTAAGGACCTCGTCAGGATTAGAAGAATCCCAAACTGGGTTCTGCTTCAAGAGGTGAGCACCCTTCAAACCTAGAAAATGTTCTATATATATTTGTGGAAGGAAGGAAAGAAGGAGAAAGGGAAGGAAGGAAAACAGGGTGGGGTGAGGCAGGGAGGAATGGCGAGAAGGAGGGAGGTGGATTCTAAAGAGAGAACAGGAATCACTTCTGCTATGATCCAGAAAATTCTAACAGCTGAATTTAGTCCAAGATGGTAGTAGAAATTCACAGCTATAGACCTGACTGTATGTTGACTTAATATAAATTCAAAAAAGCACCGTAGCCCTGTAGGCCTTAGTTATAAACATTTGTACAATGGGAACAGAAGTTCAGAATGGGGATATTTACAGATGGTATAGGGTTAAGGCCCTTGATTACAAATAAAGAATTCTTCAGGACATGGTATTTACCATTAGAATTCTACAGCAAAGAGACAACACAAAGATAAAAACCAGACCTTGCAGTTTCTTTTGCCACCATATCAGAGAAAGAGAGTCACATCTTCGTGGTGGAACGTGAACCTCCTGGTTGGCTTTTGGATCAGACAGAGGCTAGAGCGCAGCTCCCATCTGGAGAGCGATGGAAACACGCGGGTAAAGTGTAGCTATTCTGGGTGCAGGGAGGTGGGTTTTTTGTTTTGAGGCGGCCCTGGGATGGGCGTGGACGTCCCCATGCTTGATCTCAGTGAGTTGAGCCCTAGTCACATCTTCCGCCGAGGGGTTTCTGTTCCCCAGCTGCCGGTAGCATGTTCAAAGGCACAGCTGACCCTTTTGGTTATAGAGCAGTGCTATTAGGAGGAGTGGTCCTAGAGCTTAGAGGTGGAGGTGGGTGGGCTTAGAGAACACTGCCGGGGATTAACCCAGGACGTCGGCCCCTCGGGGTCCACGCTAAAGCCAGAAGGAGCCTTGGGTCGCTCAGCTGGGAAATACCAACGGTCCAGGGTTGAGTCCGTGCCAGACTTAAAGAAGGGATGTGCTCCCGGGGGCTCCAGAAACCCCATCCGGTGTCTTTGCTCAGGTTTTCCACCCACTTCCAGCTGACCGGAAGTGGCAAATCTAGACGCGAAGCCTCATTTTGGTGGGGTCTGTTTGCTTTTCTCTTGCGGATCCCCGTGGGTGGAGCAGCTGTAGCCTGGCCTCTTGTCAACAGGAGGGCAGGAGGGGAGGGTTTTGCTAAGCAACCAAAAGGAAGCAGCTCTCACCCCACGAAGCTCGGTTCTGTTCCCTGGGTACAACTGCAACGCCAAGATTTTTCCAAACAGCTTTGTTTGTCTGAAATCCCTTTGACCCTACAGCCTTCCTCCTTTGCTCTTTATCGGATTTGAACTTTTGGGTAAGAGCTAAGACGCGATAGCGATGGGTGTCTGTGGGTGTGTGGTGACAGCTGCAGCCTGGGCAGCACTCCAGGTGGCCACTAGAATTCCTAAAAGCCCTCTGCTGCTTTGATGAGCACCGCCTCTTCCCAAACCCCTGGCCAGTTAAACAAGGACCCTGGAAGCTGCCTGAAGGTTCTTGACCAAAGGCCGTGCTATCTCTGTTCCAGTCAAAACCTCTCTGCCATTACCTGGCTGGACCTGGCCACCGTGAGCAGCCCCTGAGACGGGGCCCCTGCCTCTATGCCCTCCCTGTCTCCCCTTCCCTGCTCGGACCTGACCCCATTCTCCTCCCCCTGGCCAGTGATCTGCCTAAAAGACACATAGGACTATTTTCTCTTACTGCATTTTGGGTACAGAGCAAATTTCTATGTGCACAGAATTTGGTCCCTTCTTGCCCGATACCTACTATTCCCCTCAAGTTCTGACTTTGTCCAGTTTCTACAATTCTGACTCTTCCTCAACCACCTCCACTTCCCCAACTCTCTGGGTCCAGGGTAGGAAACGGGACACACACCTCCCCCGAGCAAGGGCATCCAAAGTCACCCGAGGAGTCCTTGGCTGAGCTAGTCCCACCTGCCCGTGTAAGCCTCTGGAGGACAGGAACCGGGTTTTCCTTATTTCCTCTTGTTTATCCAGCATTTAGTGCCTAAGACACAGTAAAGCCCAATAATACTGATCAATCAATTACTAGATGCTGCTACTATCTACATTTCTTTTCACCATAAGTCGGAGGCAAACCCTACTTAAGTTATCTAAAGAGTGCTCATCCCAGAGATCTCAGATTTCAATGTATCTCTTTGTTGGAACATTTTAACTTTTTGCTGGTAGCTCGTATCTGGAGGAGTTTGGACACTAAATATTACACACAGCTTGTTGTCCAGACGCAGCAAAATTTCGGCTGCTGAAGTAACCAGTAACAGGGAAAACCTCTGGGGGTTGACATGGAAAATTTTCTCAGAATTTGGAAAATAGGAGAATTCTCTACCCTTTGTAGTTGATAACAAGGAATGCCTCCCACCCACTACGCCTTCCTTTTCTCTTGGCCTTAATCGGTTCTGTCTTTACCACTGCTGAATAGAACAATAGCCAGTTACACAGGAATGCTGATCAGGTATCCAACTGTGGGCAAAGGGCTAAGAAAGCAGGATCTCTGCCTCCAAGGGAGGCTAGGCTGTGCTCATGTCAGTTACAATCTTCAAAATGTCAGCGCCACAATAAGGGCTTATTTCTCATTTGCATGTCCATCCAGGGTCAGGTGCAGCTTTCTGTAAAAAAAAAAAAAAAAAAAGATTTTATTTATTTATGTAAGGAGGGGAGAAGGGTGAGGAGCAGAGGGAAGAAATCTCAAGCAGACTCCTTGCTGAGCGCAGAGGCCGAGGCTGGACTTGATCTCACCACCCTGAGATCTTGATGAGCCAAAACCAGGAGTCAGATGCTTTACTGACTGAGCCTCCTAGGTGCCCCTGGTCAGGTGCAGCTTGAATCTGACACCCAGGTGGAGGGTCACCGTGAGCTACTTTCTGGCTCTGAAAACTTCTGCGAAGAAGTGCTTCATTTCTCTTCTGCCCGCGTTTCATTGACTGAAAGCTGTTACCAGGCACCACGCAAGATCAGCAGGTTGGAGCTGATCTTCCTAGAGGGAGAGGGGGTGCTTTCGGAGAAGCGCTGACCACTGGTGGGCAGTCATGCAGTCTACCACATGCACTGGGATACCTCTCTGCAGGAGACAGTAGGGTTCCCATTTTATAGATGGTGAAACAGAGTCTTGGAGAGCTTACTACACTGACAGACGTTCAAACAGGGAGTAAGTGGTGATGCAAAGCAATGCAGAAGTCTGGCCAACCTGTTGGGGTGTGTCATCAGGGTGTCTCTACCCTTTGGTCGTCTTGACTCTCTTTTCTTAAGCTATACCGTGTTTCCTGTCTCCTCTGTTGGCAGGGAGGCTTCACGCAGATTAAGTGCAACACGGACATTTTTATCGGTGGAGTCCCG
This sequence comes from Spilogale gracilis, assembly GCA_004023965.1. Classification (NCBI taxonomy): domain Eukaryota; kingdom Metazoa; phylum Chordata; class Mammalia; order Carnivora; family Mephitidae; genus Spilogale; species Spilogale gracilis. The sequence continues at coordinate 34,921 of PITA01003392.1, forward strand.
AATTATGATGATGTGAAGAAGAACTCAGGCATCCTGAAGCCATTTAGTGGAAGCATCCAGAAGGTACAGGCTTCACTTGTGCACGTTTCTTGTGTGACCTTCTCTACAGATGATGGAATCAAGAACTGTGATCGGTATAATCTGATGCCTCCAAAACAGAAGTTTAGAGGAAGTTCTAAGGTTTCCTTTTTTAATGTTAGCCACAGAGCTTTCCAATCCCACTTTCTTATAACATCTGCTCCCAGGCCTCTGTCCAACAGACATTCCATGAATGCAGCTCAGTAAAGATGAATCTTTACCGCCAGTCCTCCAAAGGATCAGGGCAGTGCTGAGGGAGGGAACAGGCATCAGGTGGCTGCTGATGCTTCTCCCGAAGGGAAAGAGACTGATTTCTCCTAGCCACTCTTGGCTCTGTGCTTCTCTTTGGGGTTACAGTGCCATCCGCTCAAGTCAAGAGCCAGCCCTCAGCCCCAGCTCCATGCCCATTGCCATCCCTGCAAGTTAGGAGTTTTTGTTCATCAGTCACATAACCAAGCCCTTAAGAGCATAGATGAAGGAAGTCCTTCCATAGAAGGTTCAGAAAAAAATCCTTCAGCTAGATAAAGCTGTAGGGCACCGACCCCACTCATACTTGTCTGTTATTCCTTCTCTTGGGGCTGCCCATGACCTCTCCGGTTATGAAAACATGTTTTGTTTATAACAGACATGCAGGCTGATTCACCAAACCAGATTTCCAGGACTGCCAAACCCTGGGAGAAAAAGGATTTGAAGAAAAGCATAGTTGATTCCTGGATGTTAGCTTCGTCCTGTTTTCCTTTAGCAACCGATGGAGGGCGGTGGGCCACTAATCCTTTCTAGCCTTGGGATGAAGCATGAGGGAGGCTAAAATGAAGGAGGCCAGTGAAAGCAGATCCTATCATGATTTGTACATCGGAGCACTCAGAAGGACCCCACAAAAGGGGTCCAGTCAGTACTTGCTGACTGATATGTTTCCCAGTGTGGCTGAACACCGATGTCAGTGACGCCTCGGCTCAGCCCATGGTCCCTGCATCATCAGGGTTGGCCATGTTTAATCACATGTTTGAAATTCTCACTTAGAAAGCAAGCTGAGATGCTAAGGGGCCTCGCACCCTGTCCCCACCCTTGTCAGGCTCTGCCCCTCCCCCCTTCCCGCCAACCCTCCTGGGGGGGCACGCTCCCATCCCGTTGGTGGGGGCACCCTCCCATCCCGTGGACTGGGCCGTTGGCTGTGCCACATCCTGCAGTGCAGTGGACATTAGCATCTTGGCTTGTCTCAAGTCCCTATAACTCAGTCTCACAATCTTCCACTTGGAGCGTGAAAAGGGGATAACTGTGGGAGGATTCTGGCTACTTTCTCGCAGCTTGTAAGATTCAGGACTGGGAGAAGAGTAGGCAAGCCTGTGGAACCACACCTTAGTGGTAAGAAGGACCATGTCTAACCTCAGAGGAACCCCTGCAGGGCGGAGGTCTTTCCAATAAGTGTTCTATCCCCAGGTTCTGCAAAGCCCGCATGATACTGAATAAAGCCCGCATTGATACTGAATACTCAAAATAAACACACTCTCCAGGTCAAGGCCTGGAAAGGTTGGCTCCATTAATTGGACCTGGAAAGTCCAGTAATCTCTCCCTAAAATTCATCATTTTTGCTAGAGCCCCACAGAAAAGGGGGTAAAGGCAGAGGAGCTCTCCTGTCCCAGTGAATTCCATGGCAGTGCTAAGAACATGATCTGAGTTTCTTTCTTTCTTTTTTTTTTTTTAAGTGGTGGGGAAGTGGGTGTGGAGGGGAAGGGACTTCAAGAGCATCAGGGAGGGAGGGTAGAGGAGTGCGTGGGACAGTCAGGGAGAGCCAGGTGATGGAGCTGTAGAGTCCCTGGAGACCACTGGCCAGAAGTTTCCCCCAGCCCCACTGCCACCGGGAGACATCTGTCCCCCTTTGATTCCTGCCTGCATGGTACTTTGTTTTGTATTCTTTCCTACTTGGCTTTACAGCAGCAGTTTCTACCTTGGCTGCATCTAGAATCACTTGGAAAGCTTTTAAAAGTGACTGCTAACTGAATCCCACCCTCAGAGATGCGGATCCAATTGACCTGCATGGGACCTGGGCATCAGAACATGTCTTAAAGTTCCCTGGGCGATTCTAACAGGCCGTCAGGTTGCGAACCCTCATTTTGTATTTATTGGGACTTCTCTCCGACCTCCTAGAATCTCCAGAGCCAGAGGATGCTTTCCTCTCTGCAGATCCTCCCAAGGGCCACAGATAATGACTTTAGTTTCTGCATCACTTTTACAAAGCGATAAAAACCTGGAACTGGACATTTTCTCTTTTATGCAAGCTCCCTCACCAGGCGTCCTGCAGGTGAAGGTGCATAGGGAGGCCGTAACCCACTGCAAAGATGTGTCCCGAGTGCCTGAACGTCTTGACTTTCTGTCCCCTGCAGATCATCCTCAACGACCGCACCATCCACATGAAGCACGACTTCACGCGAGGCGTGAATGTGGAGAACGCAGTCCACCCCTGCGTGGCGGGGCCCTGTGCACACGGGGGCAGCTGCCGGCCCAGGAAGGAGGGCTATGAGTGTGACTGCCCCCTAGGCTTCGAGGGGCTGCACTGCCAGAAAGGTGAGCACCATGTGGGAGGGGGGTGTCTCCGGGAGCACGGGGGATGCACTCTTCCTGGATGGGCCAGGAACCGCGGCACCTCCATGAGCATGGCTTTGAGCAAGGAGTTCAGGAACCTATTAGCTGGCATGTCCCATGGATAATTGTTCTACTAGAGAAGAATTATAATGCCGAAATAACCTCTGTAACAGTGGGCCTCTTTCCTGAGAATCCCCTGGTCTAGGAACCAAAAGGTTAAGTCATAATGTAGGGTTTTTTCCGGGACCCTTGCCTCTGAGCCGTCCCCAGAGCCTGTCCTGCTAGGTGGACGCCTGGGCTTTATCGGCTGGTAACTATGTTGACCCCTACCTGTGAACATGATCACGAGAAATCAGAGAAATCTTGCCCAATACAGAAAAATGTAAATTCTACTCAAGTATAAATAACCTGATGTAAAGTGCTATTCTTCATGCTCTTTCCTCTGTGCCTGGGTTTCCTCATCAGTGAAATGGGAATAATCCTGCAATAGTGTCTAACACAGTAGCATAAATTAAATGAGGCAATGCATATTCCTGAGAAAAATACCTGTTAAGCCCTCAACCAGTACTCTCCGTTATTGTTAATGGTGAGAAAAAGAAAATCCACTGCAGGTCCTGGGAGCTCCTCAGCTTCTAGCCCACCCTTGTCTGAGAGCTAGAGCAGGTCACAGGCCTCAAGTCCCTCCTGCACAGAGCTTTCCTCACCTGCCCTCGGGAGGCCACGGACCTGGTGTCTGGAAGGGGCCTACCAGCGTATGGTCATCATGTTGGGCAGTTGGGTCTTGTTTCAAATATCAGTATGGCTTCACCTGTCTGGGAACTAATAAAATAAAGTCATCAGGCCAAAGGAAGTGAGGCAGTGAGCCTAAGTGAAGGGATGTGTGCTCTCTCTTTCCCATCTGTTTCCAGGTTCCTAAACTTCATCAGAATTAGGGCTTAGAGGGGCGCCTGGGTGTCTCAGTCATTAAGCGTCTGCCTTCGGCTCAGGTCATGATCCCAGAGTCCCAGGATCTAGTCCCACATCGGGCTCCCTGCTCAGTAGGAGGCCTGCTTCTCCCTCTCTCACTCCCCCTGCTTGTGTTCCCTCTCTGGCTGTGTTTCTCTCTGTCAAATACATAAATAAGATCTTTAAAAAAAATAAAAAGAATTGGGCTTTAGGGGAAGACCATCAGTTACAACAGAGGTCGCAGTGTATGGAGCAGTAGGAGAAGTCATTCTGCAGCAGACTCGGGACATACGGATACTAATTTGCTGGTTGGAAGCCTGCATAGCATTCTATTTCAATGAAATCTTGAAAACTGTGCAGCAAATTATATGAAATATATTAACATAGCTCACCCTAGTGATGAACCTCTGAAGAAGGGTAATGGATCCATTTCTGGAAAAATCCTGATTATAATTCTAACAGGCAAATTGTTGTTTGGTTAATAGCAAGTACTTGTGGAGATTTAGTTCTAGACCAGCCCGTTCAGTCAGAAAATTGAGTTTGGATATTACATGTTAGTTTTGAGTTTCCTGAGTCTCCAGCTTTACCAGAAGCAGCAATTCGGGTTTGCTCCCATCTTAAATGCTCACCGTAATGGTCAGTACAGTCCGGGCTTAAGTGAACGTTTAGCTTTGAGAATTAGAGGAGGAAGGACAGGATAATTTGTGAGCTTGTAGCCCTCATTTTCTGCTCTAGCGCATTAGCTGTAATAGGTCTAAAGTGCTCACACTTATAGTTTTGTGACTGTGGGTTCGGGTTCAGTGAGAAGCAAGTATGGCCAGCGTGAGGGGTCAGAGCTCTGGGGAGGGCCTGGCCGTCCTGGCAAGACCCAAGGGAATGGACCCCGGACCCGGGGAGCTAGGGGGCGTTTAGGTCTTTTTTTCTGGAACATGCTAGGCTGGAGCCTAGAGTAAAACCCGGGCCGACTGTCAGCCCCCTCTCATGTTATGTCAGTATTTCCTTATGCTTTGAAGTAGAGATAGTGCTTCTGCCCAGCGCAGCTGTGACCACTCCCAGGAAAGCTTACGTACGGAGGGCGGGGGCATGGCCTGTAGCCAGTCATTTCTTCTCCTGTCATATGGCTTGAGAGCATTGATGGGAGATTAGGTATAGGTTAGGGCTGTTACAGGACATTTTTTTCCAGGCCCCAGCAGGAACGCTGTGGCATGCAGTCAGCACACGGCCTGCTATAATATCGGAGTGAGCATCTGAGTGAGGACTGGAAAGAGAAGGGAGAGAGACGCAGAAGAACATTCTAAAAGTTTGGTTAGATTCTTGGTGGGAGGGACCAAGAATGCTCAGAAGCCATCCTTCATTGTCAGGATGAATCCTGACAGGTAGACAGGGAACCCACAGTCATGTCTAACCCAGCAAGGTGGTCCTTAGCTTCCTATATTTAAAAGTTTGGTCTTTCTTCCCCCTCCCTGATAACCAGACCATGTTTCAAAAAGCTAGAACCTATTCTTAGTATTTCCTCTGGAAGTTAAAGCAGTCCTTTTATGTTGAACGACGTGTTGCAAAAATCAGCAGTGCTAGGCCTCCTTCAATCCATACCACCTTCTCCAGCCAGAAGTTCAGCTTTGGGGAATCCCCTGAGTCTAATTTTCTCTAACCTGGTCAGTGAGTTTGCAGCACGCAGGCAATTTCCACTAGGGCCCTCTTTGGGAACTTGCACCTGTTTTCACCTCTTGGTGGTGCAGGAGGGTTGGAACCAGAAACTCAGGCAAATCCTGAAGTGGTCTAGACACCCAGACCATCGTAGTGGTCTAGGGTCCTCTCCCTTTGTCTCCACAAGGCTGAGCCCAGATGGAAGTGGGCATCGGACTCCCATTGAGCTCCTCTCTGCTCCCAGGGCATGGTGGGCTCCCCATAGTACTGGCAGCTACCAAAAACTGAACCTCTCCACCCCGACCCGGGGAACCCACTCCCAGCCTACTGCTAACTTCAGGTGACTGCAGAAATCATAAGGCCTGACTTTGGTGATTCCCTCTTCTTCTGTTTGGGGACTTTCACTCTTCGGTGTCTTCTGCCACCTCAAATCTAGGCAGCCCCTTGGAGCACCCCAATACTGAAACCCTCTTCTCATCTCACAAGAGGGGTGTCACCAAGGCCTCCCTCCTCAGAAAAGGTATGCCCCATCCTTAGAGATTTCCTTTCTCTTGCTCTCTACTGTCATCCAGATTGACCCATCTTGCGTCAGGCCTCTCAGAGTTCTTGTATTTAAGTAAGTTACTAGTGAGTTAAAGCAGAATTTCACGAAGCTCACGTACAAAATTAGACTCTAAGAAATATTAATGGCTGTTTGAGCACACATGCAAGGATGGGCAACATAAGTTCACAGACACGAAAGGGACCTGGGGTTCTGTGGTCAGGTAGGTGTGGGTAATCCTGAGTAATTCTAGGTTAAACAGCTCTCTCTTCTGGGCTACTTCTTGGCACCTTGGCTGTGATCGGAGTGTCCAAGATAGGGGTAGAGGATGCAGCTGTTTCTCGCAGGGCTTCTCCCAGCCAGTAGCACGCAGGCCATTTGGGAAAGAACTCTGAGGCCTGGATTTTGCTTCCCTTCCCGGCATTACTGGCAAGTTTGGACTTCGGGGCGTGCAGGACCCATCAGGCCACTAGGTGGCGGTGTTTCCCCGCAGCCGGAGAGCTGCTCCACACTCCGGACCTGAACAGGCTTGGGCGCGCAGTTCTCAGTCTGACCGGATGGGATCTTGCCCCACCATTGCAATCTACCCCACACACAACGTTTCGAACATTTCTGTTGTATTTAGTCAATTCACAGCACACTGCGAGATCTGATTTAAATGATTTTACTTTTTCTGGTCCCAGTGTCTGAAAAAAACAGCTTCAGTACACGTGAACCATAATTTAAGCAAACTCAGCCTATAAAAACACAAATTCATACAGTATATTCCCTATGCAGGCTACAGGGGCTGTTTTTCCTTAACATGTTGTATCATTCAACAATGGAGCAATGTAGGGGTGTTCAGCCTGGATGACGATCTTGAGAGAGTTGAAGGCTGGTCCTGGAGAGAGGGTAGTTTTGGTGGTTGTTACTCTAGCAACCGAAGCAGCGTCGTGAAACCAAGAATTCTGGACCAAGTAGAACTGTCCAGCAAGGGAGGGTGCTGCCCCCTGAGGGAGGGAGCTGCCTGGGCCGGGTGGCCATCCATCCAGGTGGTGCTGGGTTGGGAAAGTCAGGTTTCAAACCCCAGGTCCTTCCTTCTGAGGACCCTGTGACTGTAAGAAAGAGCCAGCGCTCCATCAGCTTGTCATAGTCTGTTGGGAATCTCAAGTCCCTCAAGTGGAAAATTTGCTCTGCCTGGCTTGGAGGCTGCTATTCCCTGGGGTATTTTCTGTGTCGGCAGATGGCACAAGCCTTTAGGTACAAATGTGAAGACGTGACAAAAAACACTTCTCCACTCATGCCTTTGCCGCAGAAGGAAAAACAATGCAGAAAAAATGGTGTTAGGATAACATATCATCATGTTTGCAATATTTAAATAAACTGCAAGGGGCCGGAAAGGGCTAGACGGTCACTTCCGGCTCTCATGTTCTAGCACAGAATTAATATTTTTCCATCGATACTGCCTGCAGTGAGTATATTCTCACCATTTTATATTCAGCTGGGTCACTCCTGGAGCATTCCCGCCCTTTGTTAATCACAGAATGAGCAGGGCTCTGGAATCTTGCGGAGGGGGGTGGAGTGGGAATGGGGGGATACTCTTCCACTACGGAGAGAAGAGAGGCAGCTGGCTGGCTTATCATTCCTCTTTCACATGTAGCCTAGAGGCAAGAAAAGTAATAATCATTGACAAGGTAAGTAACTCTTTAGCAGAGAACAGTTTCTCCAGGTTTAGAATAAACAGGGATTGTTAGTTCCAAGTCGGGGGACACTCAGAAGTGTCAGACAACAGACACATCCCTTCTTTGTCCACCCCACCCCACCCCCACTATGAAGTGGAGACCTGGGGGGGGGGAGGGAGTGGTGCTAATTGTGCTGAGGAAGATTCCAACGGTTCCTGTGGGATTCATAGTCACATTCCCCTAAGGGACGATCCGGGCCCTCTCAGGACTTTATGAGGGAAACAAGGCTGGTTTCCAGTGATCTGCAACCAAGGTATTTGGGGTTTTACAACTGTGGAATTCTGACTTTCCCTGTTCTGTTCCATGCTGGCACCTGGCAGAGTGTGGGAACTATTGCCTCAATAGTAAGTACAGGACAATCCGTGAGACACTGCGGAAGCGCCCCGGGGGCGGGGAGGGGGGTGGTCTCTGGCCAGGCCGTGGGCTCCCTGCAGGCCGACCACATGCAGAGGGTGACCAGGGTAAGTGGGGTGGGACTCAGCCCCTCTACTGGGGAGGTGGGAATTCTCCCTCCAGAGCCACCAGCCCTGAGATGGCGCTCGACGCCCAGAGAGCCCGAACCCCAGAGCTGGGGGGCTCAGCAGGCAGCTGACCTCTTGGAGTCTGTCTGTGTGCCCAGCTGACATGTGACAGGCCCATCCTGCCCATTTCAAGGAGTCCAGGGCAGCGATGGCTGTTGGGCACAGGCCCACGCCCCTGGCCAATCAGGGCAGGCCCAGGTCCTGCCTGTGCCTCTCAGCCTGGGAGTGAGCCAAACCCCGCGGGGGAGCTCAGCTATGTTTAGCTCTGGGAAGGACTCCTGTGACAGCTTGGATAGCTTCTCCTTCTGCCTCCTGGGCACTCGTTTCCTGAAATTAGGGGCTTGTATCCCACCCACCAGCCCCCTTGACCTCTTCCTCTCTCGCCTTCTCATTTAGACTTCTACCTCTCTGGGTCCTTCCCTCCCTGCCTTCCTTCCCCGCTCCACTCCTTCCCCCAGCTGCAGGCTCTGTGGGCACCTGGCTCGCCTTTCCTTCCTTGGCAGCTTCTTTTTTCCTTTCCGCTTTCTCTCCTTCTTCCCATTCATTTTCCTCCTCTGTTCCTGCTTTTTTGCATCCCACTCTTTTTACCTCTCTCTACCTCCATTCCTTTTCTTCCCCTCTTCCTCTAACCTGCTTTAACCAGAAGGGAGAGAGGCTGGTGGTGGCCAGAATTTGGAGTTACAGTACCCCCCCTTATCTGCAGGGGAGACCTGCCGAGACCCCCAGCAGATGCCTGAAACCACACACAGTACAGAGCCCTGCATAGGCTATGTTTCTTCCTGGCCGTACTTACCTATGATCAAGCGTAGTGTCTAAACTGGGCACAGTAAGGGAGTAACAATAACTGATATTAAAACACAACACTTCTGACAACATACATAATCAGAGTCGTGTGACTGGTCTGTCTCTCTCAAAACATCTTATGGGACCTTGCCCACCCTTCTGGTGATGCTGTGAGGTGAAACGCCGATTCGGTGGGATGAAGTGAGGGCAGCGACCGGCGTGCGGCTCCTGCTGGCTTTCTGACGACAGGAGGAGCATCTGCTGGACCACGGCCAATCACAAGCAACTGAAGTGTGGCCAGCAAGCCCCCGAATAAGCGGGGGCTACTGTCCTAGAGAGAGCCTTCCTTGGTCCCAGTAGGCCCCCCGGGCGGGCGGCCCCCGTCCGGAACACGAAAGCAATTTCTTCAGAGTTACCTCCGAGATTATTAAAGTTTCATTTCTCTTCCTTTGCTTCTCTTGTTCCCTCCCTTCCCCTTCCTTCCTTTTTTAATTTTTATTTTTTATGCAAACATTGTGGGAACCTTCTGTGGTGAGCTGCTGACAGAGGAAGTTATCCCTGGGGCTCGATGTCATTGGGTTTGGGGCTTTGCTGTTGCTTGCTTCTCTTTCTCTCTGTCTCTTTCTCTTTTCGTGATTAGAAGTTAAGTCTAAACTCTCCTGCGATTCATAGTATCAGTCTTACATTTTCTCTCCCGGGTGCAGTCAGCTCAGTGTCTTCTTTGCGTCAAGCACATATTTTTGCGACTAACTGGTCTCATAAGCTGACTTCTCTCTCATTTTGCACATTTCTTCAAAAATGAGATTCATTCTATCTTACTTTCCTGCAATGCTCCCTTCTCTGTCTTTCTGAAGAGGAGAAAGATGTGACTGTGTGGGAGAGGGTGATTCCTTAGGAACACAAAAGGATGCGACGTTAAGAAGAAGGAAATACACTTCTAAGATGCTGGAAAGTCAAAGGTGGGCTGAGGGCCGGAATCAAGGCGAGCCCGTCTCTTTACGGTCTTATGCTGTCACTGCTGTGTGATCTTGGGCACATCCTTGGCACTTCCCATGCATCGTCTTCTCTTCTGTGAGACGGGATTAGCCAGCCCTCCTCCATACTCCCTGCTACCTCATGAGAATATGGTGAAGATCCTATAAAACATGACACTGAAAGCTGATTTGTAAAAAACCACACACGAGCCAAAAACGTATCCTGCCCACTTTACCAGTCTCTTGAGGTCAAGGCCGAAGGGGTGGGAGTCCTGGGGCGGATTGGCTTCACATAATGAAATCGTGGTTGGCTTTATTTGGGGATTGTTTTCTCTGCCTCCCTGGGAGAATATCTAGGATTACCCCCAGCTGTCCCCCACATGGCCCAAGACCTACTCTTTGGCTTCCAAGAATAACTGGGCATGGTTCCAGTTTCAGCGTACTGTGAGCACTTCTCAGTAGTGCTGAGGCTCATGACGGTGACAGCCAGCCCCAGGGAGGCGACCACAAGGAGACAGCAACCCCGGGCCACCACCAGCCGAGTATGCGTGCAGCCAAGAGGAAGGGGCTGACAAGTTGTTAAATGTCCCATTTCCAGGAGCTGGCTTCCTTTGTGTTTTCCTGCCCTGTGGTTGCGGGCTGGGGTCAGGAGAGCCGAACACCATGTAACCTCCATTTTCTCTTCTATCTCAGCCATCACAGAAGCCATCGAGATCCCGCAGTTTATTGGCCGCAGTTACCTGATCTATGACAACCCAGATATCCTCAAGAGGTAACCGGTTAAACTGGGCACCGTCCTGATCTCTGCGGTCCATTCCTCAAAGTCTTTCCCAGGACTTCTCCTTATCTTATTGGCCGGAAGATAATTCTCAAAGAAGGTGGTTGAGCCGTGGCCTCAGGGTGGGGGGATGTGTGCAAAATAGACACACAAACTAGAACAAAAACTCAAAAACAAGCTGGAAAAGTGCTGCCTCTCAGACAAGCGAGTTATAAACAACCCAAACCCCATCAGGTCAGGGGGCCTGGAGAGAGGAGCAGGTCCAGCCCCAGGATTTCCAGTATCGGCCTCCAGAAGCGTGGAGAACTTGACACACCCCAAGCCGGGGTTCTGAGTGTGACTGGCCAGGCGGGGCAGTTAGCTCCAAGCCGTCCTCTGGCCACTGTGTGCCGCCCTGCCTGGAGTCAGCAGGAGAAGTGCCGCCCTGCCTGGAGCCAGCAGGAGAAGTGCCGCCCTGCCTGCAGCCAGCAGGAGAAGTGCCGCCCTGCCTGCAGCCAGCAGGAGAAGTGCCCCCGTGGCCCTGCCATCACACGGTCTTCGAGTCCACGCGCTGCCTTGTATCTTTCCCAGCAGAGCTCCCCAGGCTCTGGCCAGTTCAGGGGGGTGCTAGCCACAGCTTTTCCTGCCTAGTGGCAGAAGCCCCAGCCCTGCCCTGGAGTCCAAGGCCCTGGTTTAGAATCGTGTGTGGATGAGACAAGGAGAGGCAGAGTCCTCACCCTTAGCCAAGCTCATCAGTGCGGCTTCCAATCTGCCCTTCTCGCTTTCTTTTTCCTCCTCTAGTTCTTTGCAGTTTATAGGGTGCCGTCCCCCACCCTGCCACCTGCACCCTCTTTCTAGAATTTTCCTTCCTCTTCAAGTTGACTGCATCTTAACTAAGGCAAAGCTTTAAGCTAAAGGCACCCAATTCTTAGGGTCGATGAGTTTGGGGGCTTTTCAAGGGACAAAAGTGGGTGAGAGAAATGTTCCCCGGGCGTTGGCTGTACCTGCAGCTCTGAGCGCTCCCCAGACGAACACCTTCGTTTCTTTCATCGCGTGTTGTGTTTATCTGGGCTGTCTTGGCATGGGGCCCAGAGAGAGCTTCTTCCTTCTTCAGCCCTTTATCCCCGGAGATGCAAAGGCATCAGTCCCTAGAAAACAAGGCCTTGTGAAACGGCAGGTCTGGAGCGTCATACGAGGCCGCAGGTGGTTTGGGGGGGGTAGAGGGATTTGGTGAGAATAGGAGGTGTGGGGCCCAAACGAAAACAGTTGTGCTCCTGTGCACACGTGCACATCCATGTGGATGTGTGCGAAACTGCAGGTAAGAGTCAGGATCAGGGTCTGCTTGCGTCAGATGCCCTTGGCTGCAAGTAGCAGAAAACTCAGCTCCAGTGTCTTTGGCATGAAGGGCGTTTATTAGATCACAGAACAAGCAGTTCCTATTTGCACTGTTCCTGGATTGATTAATTCAGATATTCAAGTCTATCATCGAAGACCTAAGTCCCTTCCATCTTTCTGCCTTATTATCCTCAGGGTATTCTCTGGGGCACTTCCTCTGTGGTCTTAAGGCAGCTGTCCATAGGACGCTCGGAGAAGGGCTATAATCAGGGCAGTAGCAGTGGGAACCAAATTTTTTTTTCATGCAACTCTTTTTTTAAAAAAAGAATCTTTCTTAGAATCCTTCTGATAAATTTCCTCTATCTCATTGGACAGTATTGGTCATAGGCCCACCCCTAAGCCAATCACCCCTACGCAAGAGAAGTGGAACCATTATGATTGGCTTACACTGATCAGGGTATCCAAAGCAAGTGAGAGAAGCAAGGAACCCAGAGTAAAAGATGGAAAAAAGCATGTCTCTAGGGAGTGGGGCGAGGGCTGGATTCTCTGCACCCAGCCTGGGGGCAAAGTCACCTTTATGGACCCTGCTTCTCCCTGCTTCACTCTGAGGCCCTGCGTGGGGAAGGTGAACTTGATCTCTTCCCATCTAGGTCAGGCTCTGGGAAGTCTAGACAAGTGTCCCCCACACTGTTCCTATAGATAGTCCCCACGTTATGATGGTTCGACTTCATGATTTTTGAGCTTCATGATGGTGCCGAAGGAATGTGCATTGCACAGAAAGCATTCGTTGAGTTTGGAACTGTGATCTTTCCCAGGCCAGCGATGTGTGGTAGGGTCCTCTCTCACGGAGCTGGGCCAGGGCAGTGGCCGTGGCTCCCATGTAGCCACACCATCACGAGCATGAGCAACCCATGTGCTTACACCGCTCTGCTCCCATCCGGCTGTTCTGGTATTCACCTTCCGGGTGGTATATCGAGTAAGTTACCTGAGATAGTCAGCACTTTACTAGAAAACAGACTTTGTTTTAGATTATTCTGCTGTAGGCTAATGGATGTGTTCTGGGCACGTTTAAGGTGGGCTGGGCTAAGTCACGATGTTTGGTAGGTGAGGTTCTAAAAGCATTTTTGACTTAGATATTTGTAATTTATGATGGCTTATCCAAGCGTAACCCCACAGTAACTGGGTCTGCACTGACTACACTCTGTGGCTCCTGAGTGGGGAGGTACTCAGAGACAGTTGGGACCTGGGATAGGAAAATGGAAAAGGAGACTTTCCTAGTGCCCTGTTAGGAGTGGTGCTGAATTATGTTTACTCTTGTCTCACCTTTTGTTTAAAGACCTCATGCTTGTCCTTCTCCTTATGTCAGTTGAAACCCTGAGCACCTTAGTGAGACTAGATTTCTGAACTAATCTGTTCCGAAGAATTGATAAGAACCCATAAGCCTGTGATCCTATCCCAGCCTTGGCTCTAGGGTCAGGAGCTGACCCATCTGAGCACCCGCCGCTCCTCTCAGCTTCCTGTTCCTCTCCACCCTGCCTCTGCCCCAGCAGCTCTCAAGACCATTATCCCATCAAGCTACCTTCCTTGTCTGATACTCTGCCCCCTGTCCAGTCACCCCTCCTCTGCCCTCAAGGACAGTCACTGCCAGAGCGGGCCATCCATAGCCATGATCGTGGCCCAGAGAGCTGCCATCTTGAACCTCTTGGCAATTAAGAAACTCACTTTCTGTTGGGGAATGGGGAATAGCATCCCAAGGCCCCTTGAGGGTGGGACAGGAAAGAGGGAAGACTGAGGTGTGTATTGGGGGTACAGCCTGATGGCGGCATTGGCCAGACTCTGGCTAATCTGTGACTCATCAAGTGCCTTCTTGTGGAGTTTCACCATATGTGGGGGAGAAGACACTGCTGCAAGATGAGTGATTCAGAATTCTAGGCCCATTGTGCCCTTGTGGTGGTGATGCCATTTTTAATTTCCTGGTAGTATATGTCAGAAATGCCACATTACCCTGACACCTGGCTCCTCGGGATGGCAGACAAAACTGGGACTATTCAGAATAGGCGTTGGTGGAGACTGGTTGAACTATTGCAATTATTTGTATATTTTCCCCAGGGTATCCGGATCAAGGTCAAATGCATTCATGAGGTTTAAGACAACTGCCAAGGATGGTCTGTTGATGTGGAGGGGAGACAGCCCCATGAGACCCAACAGTGACTTCATCTCCTTGGGCCTTCGAGATGGAGCCCTGGTGTTCAGGTAACCCCTCACCAGTTGTCTTCAGCTGAGAAATCACCTTGTGATCTTTCTCAGACAGGGCTGAGCATGCTGAACAGAGTGATGCCAAGGTAAGCCAGCACGCCGTCTGCTGGAATGGGCTGCTGCCTCAAGGTCCAGGCTTCTGTGAGGCTCCCGGAGTTTCTTTCCATCATCCACCTTCTAGAGCATCCGTTGGCAAATTTTAGCCTGAGAGCCAAATCCAGCCCATCACCCATTTTTGTAAATGAAGTTTCACTGAATTCTGCCATGCTCATTCACTTAGCTATTATTGGATTACTCTCATGTTACGGTGGTACTCGAGTAGTTTCAGTAGGGATTATATGGCAAAGCCTAAAATATTTATTATCTGGCCCTTTACAGAATACTTTTTGACCCTTGTTCTAGTGTATTGCGGCCATAGGCGCCCCGCTTGCAGATTAGGAGGTAGTGGAATGAGGGCTCTGATGGTGCTGAGCATGGCTGTGAGTACTCAGCTCAAACCAGCTCAGACAGTTGGGACTAAGGTTAAGAGACCTGCCTGTAAATTCCGAGTCTGTTCCCTGTTAGCTGGGCCACCTCGGGAAGGAGATGCCTTCTGGTCTACCCCCCCACCCTCCACCCCACCCCCTGCAAAGCCAGATTCACGTGCCAGTACATCAGCCCAGCATTTGAATTTTTGTGAATGTTTCTTGGGTGTTACTGATAAGGCAGTCCCGGAAGTTCTTACCTCTTTGGAGAGACTTGAGACTGTTCTCCAATATGTCAAATGGAGAGCTGTGAAGTAGCTAAAGGGCTCCCGAGAGCCCTTCTCCTCACCACAGTGGGTGGGAGCGGGTTTCCCCAGGGCAGGCACTGGCCTGTGTGACGGGAGAAAGCTTCTGTAGCTATTGTGATCGTACATCCTCATCTGAGATCAGAAATGACTTGTGTAGACCCATGATTCTCAAGAAACGGTCTCGGGACCAGCAGCCTCAGAGTCCCCGGGAAACTTGTCAGAAATGCAGATTCTCAGGGCCCGCCTTGGCCTACTGAACTGGGACAAGCCTGGCGGCAGGCCAGCGGCCTGTTGTGACTGTTTCTCCAGCTGATTTGGGCTCCACTGAGGTTTGAAGCCCCTGCCTCGTTTCTAGGTCGTCTGTCTGCTCTGTGGGGGTAGGAATTTCTCTGGCTTTTCCTTCTTCCATTCCCCTTCTGGCGATAAGCACAAATTCACTAAGTGGTATGGAAATCAGTTGGAGTCAAAACAAAGATGATCGATCTGAGGAGGAGATGAAGAGTTAATTTTGGGGCTTCCGTGGTGGGTCATGCACGGATATTACTGACAGCCTGAGTAGAATAGTGTCCCTCTTTTCCATTTGAATAAAAGGCATTTTGAGAGGAAACGTCTTGTGCAACATCACACTTGCCTCTAAACAGCAGAGCGCACTGAGAGACGCAGTCCTGTGATTGCCGGGGACTTGGGAGAGGGCAGTGTGTGGCGGAAGGTTCCAGGCTCCAGGCGGGGCGGTGCGAGCTGTGCTCCCCGTCTCAGCTCCCTCCCCCCTTGGCCCTGAGGTCAAACACGGAGCTCTTCACACCCCAGTTTCAGGCTGGCTGCCGCACAGCCATTTTCTTGTGGTTTTCCTGTGGTTAACCTCACCAAGGCCTCAAGTACTTGATTGTGCCCAGAAAGGGGAACTGAAACTGTAGTTCAGCCGTGGGTGGGAGGCCCAGCATCCCCCCTAAACCGCTGGCCCTGGACGGGGGAACTGGGCTCAGGGCCGCCCCGCAGCTCCCAGCGGCTCGGAGCTCCCTGGCACCCCAGACATTTTTCTTCTGTTATCATTTCTCCCTCAGGATTCTGAAAATCGGCCTGGTGTGTTTCTTGTACCTGGAGTGGTGGCTGTGCTCTGTGTGGAGGATGCCGGCTTCGGGTCCCTGCCTGCCTGTCCCCGCACCTGCCGCCGCTACCCTTCCTCCCTCCGGGCGGTCACTCCCCACACCCATTCACCAGTGCGGCTGTAGGAAGCCTCTGCGGGAGGCTGTCCCGGAAAGGAGTGAGAGTGCAGGCCAGTGGTTTGAAAATGTCAACGCACAGAGTCAGCTGGGACAGGGAGGGACATGGCTGGCCTCAGAGGTGGATTCTTGGGAACCCCCCCCCCCAGAGATTCTGGTGGCGCAGGGCCTTGTGGGTTTCAGAATCCAATTGGAAAGTATCAGGAACCACGCCCTAAGAAGCAGGGTCTGAAATGGTCAACCTCCCGGGCTTAGGGTCAGACAGGTGCCATTCCCATGGCAATGTGACCTTGGGCACTTTAGCCTGCCTGCCTGTAAAAGCCACAACCAAAGGGTCACGAGGACTGAACATGTTCATTCATGTGAAAGGCTTAGTACAGGGTCTGGCCTATCTGATTATTACAGTTGGAATCTTGGAGCAAATGTTTTCTGGGTTTCTGTGTATAACATTTAGCAGAAAAAAGGGAATCAAAGCGTTCAGCTGAGAGTATAGTTTGGTGTGGTTTTCTTCAGGCCACTGAACGGGTTTGTGATAACTCTCTGATTGACAGGCTTTCCCACTATTTCCATGTGACCTTGATAACATTTTCATGCAACAGGAAAAAGGAAGAGATCTGACATTAACAAAATGCCCCGTGCTGCAGTTCAAAGGGGGTACAACTAAGTAGGGGGGGGGTCACCACATGGGGGCAGCCCAGTGGTTTCCGAAAGGCCCCACCTGGCGCCTCCTCCTGGCGGCCCACCTTGGTGCTCAGCCCCACCGCTTCCTGGGCACAGCAACTTGAGCAGGTAAATTGGATCAGAATAAGCAAGTCCTGCTAACCAGATTCACAAGGCATTGATAGAGAAGCCAGACATGCGTCCGCCTGTGCATTTATTCATTTATTCGTATGTTTCTGCCTTTTCTTTTTAAACTGAGGTATAACTTCCATGAGGTGTACAAATGTTAGGTGTATAGCTTGATAACTTTGGAAAATTTTTAAACAAATAGATGGTAACCACCACCCAGAACAAGATAGAGGACATTTCCCACACCCCAGACAGTTTCCCCATGCCTGGCTCCCAAAGCAGGTAACCACTATTCTTGGTCTTTCATTATTGTAAACAAAAACAAAAGCAAAGAGATTTTGCAGGGTGACACAGTGTCTGGGGAAGCAGGAGGTTCATTGGAAGGTCCGGCGGGTCAGGCCGTTGAGAGGCCAGCTGAGTTGCCTCCCCAGCTTCCACCTCGAAGTGGGGCCTGGAGTCCCGGCTGCTAGGTTCAATGTTGACTTCTTTGAGCTCATTCCCACTCTTCGTATGAATGGGAGTGTTATCAGGTTGGAGATGAGAAGAAAGCCTGTCTTTGGTCCAAATAGCTGAAAGGTTTCCATTCACTGGATTACAATCACGTTCCAATCTGGAGTTCCTGAGATTATCCCCAAGTCATCTTGATTCTGAGATCTGGGTGTTCCTGACCTTTTTCGTTACATATTTACAGCCTGTTGGTTCACTCTCACACATGAGTACTCTTCTGGGAAAGGCCTCATGAGTTTAACTCTTGGTGGCAACTTTCTCCTTACTACTGGCTCCTGCAGACATATTGTCAACCTCGAGTATGAGTTGCAATAAGGCCTGTGTGTTGGAGGGGATGGCATCGTTTGTTTGGATCTTACTCTGTGACATGCTCTTTTATGTAATATTCCCTACGGTCCTTTAGGGAAAGTATTATTACCCTCCATTTCACAGATGAGGAAACAGTCTCAGAGAGATCGCAGAGGTCACAGAACTAGTCATTGGCAAGACTGGGAATCAAGGTAGGCTGGTCCAGTCTGAGTTCTGGTTCTATTACCTTGCTCTGTCTTTCATTAAAGCCACACCTGGTGATTCGGCTCTGTGTCTGCCAACCAGCTCTCCACACCGATTCATCCTCATTCATTTCTTCAAAGAGTTATCTGGCCGCTGAGTAATGAAATCTGAAAATCTCACCTCCAGGCTGCTGCTTACAAGGAGACACTGGATATGGGAAAGTTCGTTAGGAAGCCGTAAACTTCTCAGGATCAGATTGACAGTTGTGTCTCCTAGCTTGTCAGGCCACCCCAGTGGCATGCTTGGTTCGGTGTGGATGGGCCGGGAGAGTCCCCGGAGCCTCCGAGGTACAGAAAGGACCCTTCACGCTTTCCCTGGGGAAAGCCAAGTGAAGAGCTCAGTAACTAATCCTGGTTTCCCTTCAACATTCCTATTTCTAGGCCATTGAAGTCACAGAGAGACATGTCCTCTTCTATAAGCTGAGGAGAGAGGTGCCCCGGTGGAATACATTTTCTTTGAAAAGCATGATTACATTCGGTTTTGTTACATTATCAAGGGGGGGGGGGTCGAGGCGATTGGCCCAGTGCCCAACCTGGAGTAGTCGCTCACGAAATATTTACTGAGTTGAATTAAACTAGAATTATTGAATGAGTACTGGACTGAGAGGGATATTTCTCTTTGGTAAACAGCACATGCATGTCTCCTGAGACCTGGAGGGTATGGGGGTATCTGGAAACTGAAACAGAAAATACAAAGCGAGTGAGTGGGCCTGCTATCAGAGTACAATAGGGAGGGAGGGGCAGCTAAGATGCCAGGTATGTCCTGTCCGTTAGCTTCCGGATTGTAGGCAGATCCTCCACATGGGGCTCAGCCCGCTCTGCCGTGTTCTGTTCTGTTTTTCAGAAAGTGAAAACGTATGTATTAGTTTCTGAGTGCTGCCATAGCAAATTACCACAAACTGGGTGACTTAAAACGATAGAAATGTATCTCTCACAGTTCTGGAGGAGGGAAGTCTGACACAGAGGTGTTGGCAGGTTGGTTCCTTCAGGGGGCGCTGAGGAGGAATGTTCCATCCCTTTCTCCCAGGTAGTGGTGGGTGCTGGCAATTCTTGGTGCTTCTCGGCTCTTAGACGCCCCATTCCAGTCTCTGCCTGTGCCGTCGTGTGGCCTTCTCCCCTACATGTTTCTGGGTCAAAAAAGTTCCCCTTTTTTATGAGGACATATAGGATTTAGGGTCCCCCAACCCAGGATGACTTCATACTAACTAATTACATCTGCAAGGATCCTCTTTCTAAAGAAGGTCACAGTTTGCGTTTTGGGGGGAGGAAGTACTGGAGCGAGTACAACACGTTACAAATGGAGAAGCCCTTGCTCCTGATCCTGTCGGACTGATGCTTCTGTGCGAGGGGCGAGACAGACTCACCAGCAAACACCGTGAGGACGTTGTGCAAAATGAAAGAGGCCAAGGCTGCCTGATTCCACTTACATGAGGTTTCGAGAATAGTCAAAGTCACGGACACAGGAAGCAGAACGGCGGTTGCCAGAGGCCAGGGAAAGAGTGGGTGGGGAGTTATAATTTCAGGGGCATAGAGCTTCAGTTTTGCAAGATAAAACGAGCTTTGGACCTTGCTTGCACAGCAGTGTGGACATAACCCTCCCTAACTGACCCTTGAAAACAGTTCAGGTGGTAAATTATAATGTTATGTATATTTTACTACAATTAGAATTTAAAGAAAACTTTTTTTTTTTTTTTGGATCATTCATGGTCTAGCCTGGAAACCTAACACTTTTCATATCATTGTTTTGTTTTGTATTAAGGAAGGTACATTCTGAGTTCCAAGGGTGTTTGCAGTGAGAATCACCTGTGCTTGACGGCCTGTCTGTACTTCACTTGATTCTGTATGTCTGCTTCTTCTCCCCCGCCGTTAGCTTTAACCTGGGCAGTGGCGTGGCGTCCATCGTGGTTAATGGCTCCTTCAACGATGGTCGGTGGCACCGAGTCAAGGCTGTCAGGTGAGTGCCCCCTGCAGGGGGAGATGGAGCTGGAGCTCAGCAAGAAGTGGCTATGCTGTCCACGTCCCTGCAGCCCCAAAGTCCTGCTCCCCAACCTTGCCTGGCATCCTACTGCTTCTCTCCCGGGCCTTTCGGGTTATTTTGTTACTAACTTCCCCCTTGCTTTTCCCTAACACTGACAGGCCAGAGAGCCTGAGCTCCCAAGTCTGCACTCAACAGAGACCTTCCAGAGAAAGGACCTTCTGATGGCTCATCCAGAAGAGCACCTTGCTATCTCGTGAAATCTAGATCCCTCTAGTGGGATAAGATGTCAGGGCCTGTGGACTTTGAGGAATGCTTCAAATCTCACTATGTAGGCAACTGCCCACTTTTTTTTTTTTTTTTTGACATTACCCAATCTTTAGAGGCTGTGTGCGCCTTGCCCCAATCACGTGTCCTCCCTCCCTCACAGAGCTCATACCCTGACTTCTGATGAACTTCGGGTGAATCATTCCTTTAAAATTAGTTTTACTGCCTCTGTCCGTATTCTTAACAGTATATTCTGAGAAACCAAAGAGTAGGCCCAAACTTAGCTCTGTAAAAAAAATGTCAGTCTTGCCATGTTAGATGAAGGTTTCAGGAACTGAGCTGAATTGAGTCTGTGGTTCAGGTTCCCTGAGCATTTGCCACAGCCCCTCCCAGGGAGGTCTGGGGTGAGGTCGTGAGTGAGGCTGGGGAACCATGGGGCTGTCGTGGTTGGTTTCCTATAGGCTGTGGTCGGAGTGACCTCACTCTCCTGTCCTTTACTTATTACCTTAGGAGTTGATACCATGTTTTTTCAAACCTACCACTGATGGTAAGACATAGCCTCATTTCAGAGATATAAAAATGAAAAATTCTTAGATGAAATAAAGTAGGAGGAAAATGGAATTTTTTGGAGTAATGGTGAGGGGGGGTTAGGAAAGGCAGGTTAGGCAAGGCAAGCTGTTGGGGGCATTGCCCAGCACAGCATTCAGGTAGGAGATTCCAAAAAAGCTACCTGAAGTGGGAAGTGGTCGGTGTATGGTCTCAGGGGTGAGGACAGACAGAATCACCTCTACAGCTCGTTACCAGAAGAGTAGCTACCAAAACGTGAGGCCTGGCCAACCAGATTTATATCGTCATGTCCCCCATAAAAGGGTAGAGCCAGGGACCTCTGGAAGGTAAAAGAGGGGCTAAAAATGGCAAGATTGGTTTTAAAAACTTTACCTGAATTTGCTTGAGGAGTTAGAACCCCTTTTCTACCTCCTCTAGCTGGTGCACTGCCTGTGTGTGGGCTCATATGCTGGCTAATAGGAGCCCCGTAATTCTTCCCCTGGTGAAATTCCAGAATGCTGGGAGCCAGGCCCATCCCCCACAGTAAGGAAACTAGAAAATTCAGGTGTCCCCCAGGAAAATGATTGAGCCGGATCCCAGCACTATGAAGCCCCAGGCAGCAGACCCCATTCTGCACAGAGCTTCCAATCTGCCTTTTAGTACCTTTTTCTTTTTTCAAAGATTTTATTTATTTATTTTAGAGAGAGAGAGTGCATACAAATGGGAGGAGGGGTGGGGGGCAGGGAGAGAGAGTCTCAACAGACTCCCCCCTGAGCACATAAACTGTATCTCACAACCTGAGCCAAAATCAAGAGTAAGATGCTTAACCAACTGAGCCCCCCAGGTGCTCCTGTGCTTTTTCTCTTCACTTAACTGTGAAGTGGCCGTCGGAATCACTAGGCACTTGAAAAAGCTCTGATTAAAAGATGGATATCAGAACAAATCAACAGAACAAGGCAATTTGATGGAAACAGAGACTTGAATGAAAAAATGATAAAACATATTATTATTATCAGAGAGTTAAAGAGAGGCTAGTGATCTAAGAAACAAGAACAAATTGCTATAAAAAACAAATATTAGAAGATCAGTAATGAACTCCTAAAAAAAAAAAAGTGCAACCTGGGTTGGTACAGCCCCCCAAGATTTTTGAAGAAGGTCCCTGGCCTGGATAGTTTTGGAAACCAGCTCAGAAAATGGCAAAGCCCTTGCCACAGATCAACACTTCCATTCCACTATCCCCAGAGTCACTTTTGGGTGACTGTCTGGGTCTTTTAGAAATTTCTCAACCATTCTGTGTCTTCTCCCAGGGTAATCCTCTACATACAAAACCCGCTTCATTGGCTTCCCATTTTGCTCAGAATACCATTCAAACTCACCACACGTCCCCATGTCCCCGCCGCTTCTCCCCTTACAATTCTGTTCTTTGGCTCCCTTCAGGAGAAATGCCCTTCACCATCTGCTTCTGGCCACTCTGCTCCCACCTCCAGAATTCTCTATGCCCAGCCTGCACCAGCCCCCTGTCTTTTCTTTGGCATTGCCACTTCCGGTTTGCATTACCCTTCTCCTTCACCTGACCGCCCCAAGACTCCGAAGCTCATCTCAGACAGAGTCTTCTTTGAAGCTTCCCCTGACCCTCTCCTGCATCCCGCGGCGTCCCGGCATCCCTCTGCTGTGGACTGGTGGCAGTGTTGTCATATACAGTGTTTGTCTGAGGAAACTGTAAACTCCTGAGGACCAGGAACTTTTTCCCCCCATATTTGTGCCTCCATCTTTTAGCATGGTGCCTGGCACAGAGTAGATACTTAAATACAGTCTCGTTAAAATGAATGAAAAATTGAATGAGGCGCCAATAATCGTGGTTTCTACAGGGATGGCCCATCCGGAAAGATAACTGTGGATGACTATGGGGCCAGGACAGGCAAATCCCCGGGCATGATGAGGCAGCTCAACATCAATGGCGCTCTCTATGTGGGTAAGTGACCTTTGACCAAAGCTAAATTATGCCAATGTCTTCTCGCTAGGCCACCATTTGTCATGACAGAGTTCCCCCAGAGAGGTGCATGCCACCAGATCAAATACTTGGAAATTGGGAAGCTTCCCAGATATTCTGTTCTTCCATTTTCTGAACTTTTGACTCATGGCTGAGGGGGCAGGAAGCACTTGGAAGCTTTTATGCTTTGGACGGATCCACCAGGAAAACCGTGCTTTTCTTGTTTAGAGAACAAGAACCCGCCTAATATAAGCCCCGAGAGCTTCCTCTGAGGAAGGAGGACCTTTCTTGTCCCCTCTCAAAATTAGAATGAGTGGTATTTCTGTAAATAGTTTAGAAACTGCTACTGCAGACACAGAAACATAGAAATAGATCTCTATCCAAATGGTATTTCTGGAAAGTGAACTTAATCGAAAGCTTTCCGTATCGGTGTATTTCTTTCGGGCTGAGAAGACATCACCTTTAACCACCAGCTACGTTCTATTGCCGTTACACAACATTTCAAAATTTACCGGGGCCTGTGTGGCTTGCCGTCGGTGGGTCAGCGCGAGGCGGGTGTTTGTAGCCTCTGGTTGTGTGTCTGGTCGATGCAAGTCTGCCCGCTCCTTCGAGGGTTACTGTTGCTTAGACAGATGCTCTGCACTGGGCGGTTGGAGGGGTTCGCAGCCCTCACTCACCCTGTCAGCCGAGGGACGCCTGGGTCAGTAAACACTCAAGTGTCCTAGCGAGACCTGCTCCTCTCTGGCTCAGCCCGTCTTCCTCTCGCTTTCCTGGCAGGTGGCATGAAGGAAATCGCTCTGCACACTAACAGGCAATATATGCAAGGCCTCGTGGGCTGCATTTCTCATTTCACGCTGTCCACCGATTACCACATTTCCCTCGTGGAAGACGCTGTGGATGGAAAAAACATCAACACTTGTGGAGCCAAGTAATAGCAGCTGGCCTTGCCCAACGGACGCAGCCCTCCGTGCTGAGAGCCCCCGGGGCCCTGAGACCCTGCCTGGGGCCAGCCGCCGCGGCACAGGGACCAGGTGTGTGTCTTCTCATCAAGGAGAAAGTACCCCCTGATGAGAAACTAGAACCGAGGCAGGAGTCCCTGTGTGGCCTTTCCCGCTGACACTCCGTGGGCCAAAGCCAGCAGAGTCCTCCGTGTAGGAAGCATCGGCCTTTGTCCATTGAGTGTCTCCGGGCCGCCAGAGATCCCACATCAGTGCAGATTCCAGCGCCAGGCTGCTGGCGCTCAATGACCACCGTGTGGTGATTCCTGTGCATAAAAAAGGAAAGACAAAAAAAGAGACCCAAAGGGCAGTATTAAAATGCTTCCCTCCTTCCCTGATTCATGACACTCTTACTAACAGCAGAATGACTATTTGACCTTGAACCTTGAATTGCTCACCGTGGCCCTCGAATGACTAGGATTAATCCCTTCCAGTCCTCAGCGGCTGGCTCTCTGTACTCTGACTATTCCATGAAAATCGGGAGGAGCGTAAACGAGGCGCAGAGTCCCAGTTATAATGCTGCCCCCCACCAAAGTTTACCTTTAATGAAAAACTCCCGACTTTTTATAATGCAAAAATCAAAGAAAATGGGCACCATGATTTTGTAGCTGTCTTTTTGTATGTGTATATTTTTATAGCTGCAGATTGGCCACACATGTACTTTTTCAAGTTTGTGTGGACAATCCTGAATTCTTTGCACACCTCCTAAAAATATCCCCCCTGGAGAGACTTGTTTGGGCCGCCCCTAGTGGCATCAGTCAGAGTGGGATAGTTACCTGGGTGGGCAGCTTGGGGAAACTGACTCTTCTCTTGCAGTAAATGTGGATGGCTCAAGGAAATGGACGTGAAGCTTCCAAAAAAAGCAGATCAGCAGGCACGTGGGTTATGGAGGAGGGTGACTGTCATTTTTGTCATAAGAGAGGGGGAATGTCTATCTTGAACCTGAATAAAGGAGATGAAGAAGGCTAGAACTCATGCATTCAGTCTCTTATTCATTTGGGGGAGGTGTTACTGATACTTACAAGAAGCCGTGTCCACAGCTGGACACCCATACAGTTAGTCAGGAGCTCTAGACATGATCCCTGCAAGTGGAGTCTCACAGTTGGTTCTGAGGCTATTCTGGGCCAGAGGGTGCCCTCAGCGTGGTCTGAGCATCTGGGCGAGATGGGGTGCTGGCTCTGCGCCCTCGGCGGTGGCCCTGCAGACAGCTGGCTCACTGGCAGGTCCCCAGGATGGGGCTTGCTAAGGGAAAGGTGAGCTGAACACTGTTTCCGAAGAGTAGGGAAATCAGATCCAAATCACGTAAGAGCCTATAATCAGTCTGTCGTGACTCGACTCTGATGTGTGCAGCCTGCTTCAGTGAAGACTTTGAACTTTGGGCAAAGCACTGTGCTAAGCACTTTGATAATTCTGAAAAATGAACAAATAAACTAGAGACATTCCCCTTGCACTTCAGCCCTCTACCTCCTGCGTGTGGGATCTCCGATGACCAGGATCCTTCTATGACCAGGATCCTCCCTCCCGGAGGCAACTATGGTAATGAGGATGGTGATCATGACAGTGACAGTCCTGGTAATTCGTTTGCTCCTCTGGGTGTCAGCTGGGGAGTGCAGTTTGCAGAAAAGCCATGCGGTAGAAAGTGGGGTGTTTTTTGTCTTTTTTGTTTGTTTTGTTCCCTGGTTCAGTTAATTGCAAAATATTCCTGTTAGCATTTAGCTTAGAAGATACAGAATTATCCTATTGTTATATGTGTTCCCATATCCTTCGATCTCTAGCCCACATGGTGTCCTGAACTCTTCATGGACTTTTATGTCTTTGCACAATTTTCTTGTGCTGTTTCCTCAGCCCCGCATATTACATTCCTTAATCCAGCATGTCTGTGTTCTCTGTCCTCTTCAGGGCATGGATCAGAAGCTTCTGTGTCAGGATGTCTCACAAAGCAGGTTTTGCCACTTCCCAAGCACCCCCACCTCCACACCTCTTCCTCGGAGACTGCTAGGAGCCGTGTTTCCCAAGGTAGAGTGGGGTCCCTTGTAGCTCAGTCTGAATTCATTGCCTCCAGCCAAAACAAAGAAAACAAAACCAAACCAAACACTGCAATTTTAGCCAAACATGCAGCTGAGCTGCAGCCAGGAGAGTTGTGTTGTGGATGAACTGCTGTTCCCTGCAGGTGTTATCCAGACAAAAATGTGATGACTTAGGGACAGGGACCTGGGAGTTTGTGTTGAAGCTGATGAGATTTGCGGGGGGCCACCTTCCCCCCCTGGGCGGGATGCAGAAGGGGAAAGTGGTGGCCCCATGGTGGGCTGGGGCAGCAGAGTACGGTGACCCCAGAGGAGCGATCACTGGGGGCTCAGGGTCAGAGTACATGGAAATATATCCCAAGCTGGGAGCAGGCCTCTTTCACCCTCTGAGTGGACAACACCCAGGAGATAGGGGATGGATTTGTAGGGGAGGTGGTTGTGGGGGTATAAACGGCATTCTGAAGCTGAGGACTTGGACCGGGGTTCGGTGGCAGGAGAGCGGAGGTGCGCTCAGGCTGGCGCTGTGGATGCCGGGGTGGCCTCTCTGCGTCTGTTAGCTGTGGCTACAAAAGCCTGCATGCCACACAGCCACAGAACCACAGGAAGGATTTATTGCTCACAGGCCCCCTTGACTCGGCTGCTCTCGGCCCGGCTGGGCCAAGAGGTTCTTCAGCTCTCAGCTGGCCCCGTTCACATTGCGGCAGTCGGCTCATTTAGGATGGCCTTGGCTGGGATGCTCTGCTCTGTGTGGCTCTCGTCCTCCTTGTGGGTCACAGGGATGGGCTGACATGCTCTTGTCACTGGAGAGGAGGACAAAGAAACTTGAGTAAAAGTGGAAGGCCTTTGACACCTTACGTTTGGACCTGTGCATGTCCCTTCTGCCTATTAGTCCATTGACTGAAGAGATGAAGAAAGAGACTGCCCACCTCTACAGAGGAGAGGAAGTAACCTGGCAAAGAGCCGGGCACAGCGAGGGTGTGAGAGCCAGGCCATTAATGCCATCTGTCCCCCACAGCAAGTCCTAGGCTTCTGAGAGAGGTGGTGTGGCCAGGGGGAGGTGGGCCCCCAGGCCACAGTCCTCTGCGGGGCGGGGATGAGGTCTTTGAAGTAGTCCAGCCAGGCAGGGCCCCCAGGGCAGCATCCGTCCCTCCTCGGGCCGCACCTGCTGTGCCTGTGCCTCCTCCGTCCACCGGTCGCCTGATGCTTGCCCGCCATGCTGTAGTCTGAGGAGGGGGGCTAGCAGGGCAACAGGATCTGTGCCCTAGCTTTTGGGTAGTGGCTCTGCTGAATGTTGAAGCTGCCTAAGCCCTGGGCTCCCGGAGAAGTTTGAGCAGCCAGGGAGCTCGGAGGTTAATAGCATCCCTGTCCTGCCCAGGAGGGCTATCATGAAGCCCTGGTTCCTAAAAAGCACCTTTTGTCCCACAGGGAGGATCTTCCATGTGCCCTGAGCAAGAATTCTGGGGGGCGGGGTGGAGGAGGAGTTGAGGACAGGGTGTTCTTGCTGTTCCTATTAAAACTGACTTTGCAACCACACGCTTTCTCTCAGCCCAGTGGTGGGATTTCCCTCAGGAAGGTCTGTGGGGTCTTCTTTGTCCCCACACTGTCCCAGAAGCTGTGAGTGGCAGCTTGATGACCCCGGGCCATCGAGCACTGCTCTGAATGGCTGCCCTGCTCTCTCTCCCTCTTATTTGCCTTTCATTTCTGCCAGGTCCCATTCCAGCCTCCAGGCCTGTTCCAACCCAAACAGGCCTCAGGCTGCAGGACGAGAAAGGCCAAGGTTTCAGAGGAGCGGGAGATTTCCTGCCTACTTCCCCCCTCGCCTTTCCTTCACCCACCTCATCACTTCTCCCCCTGCAAGTGAGCTGCCTCCTCCCCGAGTGGGAGGAAGGAGCTCGGAAACATGCCTAGAGCTGGCCGGCCCAGTGCTTTCCACTTGGAGGAAATGCTGCATTTTTCACCTTTAACCCAGAAAAATATGGTTCTCAGAAAGCTTGTTTTTAGCACTGAGAGTTCCCAAAGGAAGAAGAATTGGGAGGAGCGGCTCCCAACCCCTCTCAGCTCTGACAGCCAAGCCCCTGCCCTGGAGGGCTGTTCTCTGGGAGGGAAGGGCCATCAGGGGGCAGCCTGCAGAGGCCCAGCTGTGGGGGCGGGGGGAACCAAGGCAGAGAAATCCAGCTCCGAGAGGCAATTCATCTTTTAGGAGAGAGATCTGGACAAAGCATTAGCCGCTCCCCATTCCCTTTATGGCTTCTTCTAGCTCTGGCCCCGTCCAGGTCCCGGCACATGGGGCAGCTGCCCTGGCGGGTGGGGGTGGGGGGGGTGCCCGACCCCGGCCGACCCTTGGCTGATCGGGGTGTGTGAGAAGCTCACCAAGGCAGGAAGGGCATCAGCATCAGAATCCCAAACAAGGGATGTGTGGTGCTTCAGCCCACTCCCAAGCAACTTTTTCCCAAGATGGGGAGCGTGGGTCGCCCGGCTGCATGGTCACTGGGTATTTCTGCAGCACACAGGAAACGAAGAAGGGACGTAGAGGGGCCCTGCCTTTCAGCCCGGTGCACGGGGAAGCAGGACGACGGAAGGCACTGAAGCGGGCGGGCTTAGTGGACGTGACAGGCTGTGGCTTGGGAGTTCCAGCGTATCGGTGGCTGCATTCCGGCGACCGCGGGGATGGGGCCCCGTCAGCCACTGCGCTCCAGCCCCATGTTCACATGTTCAAGCTCAGCAACAGTGCTCCTTTGTGGACGGCCAGAACAGACATGCATGGCCTCCTTTTGGCTTGGGAGGACAGAAGCTGGCCAGAAAGACCGGGTGACTAGCTGTGGTCCTACCACGAGGACACAACTGTGATGCTTCCTTGTGGATTTTCCTACCCCTTAGCCCATGCGCAGACGCGACAGGCCCAAGGACCCCAGGATTGTGCTCTGGCTGTGACCAGCAGCACAGGCCTGTGGGTAAGGGGGGCCACTGTCCAAGTGTCTGCTTGCCATTTTCTCGTCGGAGCTCCAAGTCTGCCATCTTCCAAAGTTCTTCCATCTCAAGGACTCTGGGAGTAGAAACCAGATCCATTTGGTCGGAGTGAAGAGGTCTAGGTTTGAAGTGTTTTCTCTTCTCTACTTCACCTTCCCCTCCGCAAATAACCTCCAGAACTCAGGGGAGTTGTTGCAAACTATTTCTAAGCAGAGTGTGCTCCCCTGGGCCCTCGCCTAGCCCCAAGCCAAGAACTGAGAGCACGGGTCCAGCGACAGAAAAAAACTCCCTGCCACTCCTCTTCCTGCCTGCCATTGCGGAGACATCTTTGGTCCTAGAAAGTGCATAGCTCCCAGAGCACTTGGCTTTTCCTGGAAGGATGCGAGAGGAACACTATGTCTCCGTCTTTGGAATGAGGTGGCTGCTTTCTATCCGTCTTTGTCTTGCTAACCTATTCAAGCTCCAAGTGGTTTACAAAGGCACAGAAGTTTCTAGCACACTGTATGACCTCCCCCAGTGTCCCAGCTGCCCACCTCCAAGCAAGGGCCCAGCCGGGGGCTCCGGCCTCCTGGGACAGCCTGGTGACGGGGCTGCAGCTCTTACTTAGCTAAAAGACGAATTGGATTGGAATGTCTCTGAGAAGGAAGGCCAGGGGAGCTCAAGAAATGTGCTCAGATAGCCTCATTTAGCAACAAAAGTAACAGGCACCGGGCCAGGGGCTGAGCTGCAGAAAGCCCTGTTAGGAAGTGGGCTTCAGGAGGGTAGAGGCCAGGGGAGGGAGCTGTCAGACCGAGAGAGTGTGGAGGAGACACTGGGCCCTGGCTGCTGACGTCCTGTGTTCTCACTGGACTTCAGCTCTCAGGGCAGCTGGGGGAGTGTGGATGTGACATGGGGGACTGTCAGAGCAGAAAATGGGCCGCCCCGTTGCTCAGCACATATCTACAACCTCCAAATGAAGGAAACTGAGTGATGGCCTGATCTAGCCCCTCAAACAGGGCTGGGGAGCTAAAATGATCTGCCGAGTGCTGGGGTCTTATTCACAGTGACATGACTGCTTCTGCTACGGCAGCCTAGAGCCCGTGGGATTTGTTCAGGGGCTTTGGGGCTGTTAGGTTGGAAGGAAGCAGAATGATCTGGGTCCTCACAAACATTGCTTTAGCGCCCCCCTTCACAGACATGTGCCAACACACATCCGCTTCTCGAACATTTCCTGAGGAGTCACTGTGTGAGAGGAGACATGGGGGAGAAGATGAAGGATAGAGAGGACTCAGCTCTTGAAATCCGGGTGTGGGCCGGGGCCGTGGTCTCGTCTGCCATGCCCCCGGGACACCTGCCCCTGCAAAGCCCTCGAGAGACTCTTTCTGCAAGGCCCAGTCCCTCCTATGAGAGCTCTTGACTAGGTCAGACCCACCCCAGATAATCTTCCTTTTTATTAATGCAAGGCGACTGATGAGTAGCCTAATCATGGGCATGACATCTTGTCTCCTTCACGGGTTGGCTCACACTCCAGGGAATAGGATGGTAGTAGGAGGCCTGTGCAGCTGAGGCTGGGAGCCTTGGGGACCAGCTTGGAATTCTGCCCTCTACAGCTCATCAACCCTCCCTGCAGGCTGCGGACCTCTGTGCAGTACTCCACCGGAAACCAGCTCTATTTGCCTAAGACACACACTTCATGTCATGTGTCTCCCGTTAAAGAATGTGCCACCATCTGCTACTTCCCCACACTAGGAGTCAAAGACTCCTAGGATAAAGGGACCTCCATTCTCAGCATCAAAATATTTCAAAATTCCTATGACAGTTCCTGAAAGCCCTGTTTCCCTTGGGTCTAAAGATCCTTACCAATGATGGAGGGCCCAGGATGGAGTTCAGTGGTTGGTGTGAGTGCCCTGAGGACTGGGGAACACTGCGTCAGGCAGCTGGCTTTTCCAACAGCCACCCAGCATGAGCCCTGAGCAGTCCCTGTTCTGCGCTCCCGCTGGCCACCCCATCATCGTAAAGGAAGTAGCAGGTGAGCAGTAGAACCCTGCATTAGGCTGGAGTCTTCATTACTGTTGGTAGGAAAAGACTACATTTTACGCCAGAGAAAAGTAGAGTGTTTGAGTAGAGCACGCTAGTGGCTCTTAGCGTGAAGCTCGAGTTTGGTTTTTAGTCCCAACCAAATCAATGCCAAACATCTTTGCCTGGCTTTCAAGGTTATCCATTGTTTAATGAAAAGTATCAACAGTTTTATAAATTAATATGAATGAAGGAATTCCATTAGGAATAAAGAATAGGAGATTTAAATACTATATCCATGCACGAGAGTATATCCACAAAAGAACGCCATATAAATATTCTATTGATATGAAAATATTTTCAAAATACAATAAAAGAATCAGATTTGAAAACAGAATATACAACATAGCCCTCATGTATATGCACACATAATATGGAAATGTGTAAATATTTGTACACACACATTCACATGGGAAAAATGTCTGAAAAGGTAAAAGGAAAATGTTAAAAATAGCTAATGCTGTAGAAGATAGTGTGACTTTTTTTCCCTTATATTTTCTACTTTTTCTTTAGTGAGCCCGTAGTGGATATTGTTTCCTTCACTTGGAATATTGTCCCTCCTCATTGGGGGTACTGGTCCTCCTGTGACTCAGAATGTGTAGTTTTTGCCTTAGGATGGAACTTCTGTCCAGCCATGTGACTGCCCTGGGATAGACAGGTCACCCAGGCCACACCCACCAGCGTCCTCCTCACTGGGCACTGGGAAGAAACGCACCCTCTTCTTCCTGACCGTAAAGCTGTAAGTGTGGAGGAGACGGGCACCCTGCGCCCAGGTCTTTGGGGTGACCTGACTTGAGAGAAGAAAGTTTTGGGTGTAGGGAAGAGATGCCTTAGCCCCTGGGGGGAAAGGGAGGCTATGGCCTGGTGTGGCCTATGGAATTTACCAGACTTTCCCTACCCCACAGAATGAATGTCTGAGAGATGAGACCGGGCTTGTGTTCTAGAGAAGCACATAATCAACTGGGGGGGAAGAGAAGTGGGGACAAAAATAGATGACTTAGTCATGCAAATGGTTTCTGGGAAGGATACAGAGAAGCTAACCCAGAGAGAAAGACAAATTTTGAAGCGGAGTAGGTGGACGGTGGGTAGGAGGAGGGCCCTCACCTGTGGTCATTGAGGATATATGGATATAGCCAGTTTATCCTTTATCTGCAGTTGTCCAAGAGATAGGAGGATGAAAGCAAATGTCCTTGAAGGAGAACAAAGGGTAAGAGCAGGGAACAAATACTTGAGCTCCTCAGGTGAACGAGGTCTCCCCCAGCAGACCTGAGAAGGAGGGTCTTTAGCCACCGGAGGGCCTTCGTTCCTTGTCTGAGGCATGTGGCTTCAGGGGGATCCCTTGTCTTTCCATGGTTGGAGACCAGTCCCCAGGCAGATCACCTGTAATGTAGTTCTTATACCCAGGAGACACATTATGCCACGTATTGGCTTTTTGAGGTCCAATTATTTCAAGAATACGTACCAAGCACTTGTCCTGTGGCTAGGGTTAGGGTCAGGCCTATGCCCAGCTCTATGGAGGCAGTGACATCTGAGACGCCTCTCCATTTCTGTGTCAAAGAAAGCATTAGAATTATGCTCCGTGCTTGGAGAGGTTGGGGGGCTGCACAGAAATGGGGTGCATGAGGCATTGAAAGAGACTTGTTTGCACCAGCCGTGCTTAGCCTGAGACGAGAATGGAGAAGCGCCGCCGCTGAAGAGAGGTGGTGTCCAGCATGTAAGCAGGTAGGAACAGGTCTAAGCAGGTCTCGTGCCACGTAACATCCCTCTGGGCATCCAACCCGAGTTTAAAGTGTCTACACCTTTAAGGTGGTCAGAAAGAGGCATCCTGAAGTTTCTGGAGGGACAGAGCCTGGGTAACAATCCATTGGGAGCTGTCACATACACTATCTGGAATCATCACGAGAGCTTTGCAAAAAAGAGGTCTGTGAACCCCACTGTTTGGAGCAGAGGAGAATGAGAGGTTGGCTGGTGCCCCCCAGGGTGGCCCGGGTACTAGACAGCCCCTGGCCTCACAGGAAACCCCCATCCACTGCCACAGGAAAAGAAAGGAGCCACCAACGGGAGCAGAGAATTGGGACTCCAGGCCCATCTGGGAAGGCTGTGGGCTGTTGGCTGTTGATAACTGGGCAGTCTGGCCTCTTGAACCAGAAGCCGCCCCAGGACAAGGTGAGGGGCTTTGCAGGCACCTCCAGGGGCAGGAAGCGGAGGCCTGGCTCCAGCCTGGGAAGGCTGTCTGCAGTGAAGACACGTTTCTGCAGCAGTGAGGAAGGGGCGGGGGGCAGATTTTCATCTGAGCTGGGCCCTCACACTCGCTCTCACCTCTCGGAAGTTGAGAGATGTCTGAGCAGCCCAGCACACCCCACTTGTACTCATTTTAACGTGATTTCACTTCCCGGTTTTTATCAAAATCACCCTCAGAAGCTTTTCATGTCTCTTTAATCTGAGACTATCACTCTGGGATAAAATCCAGTCCAATTCGATCCCCAATCAGTTCATGACATCTCTTGTTAAATCAGCTTTGCTGGTTCTCAGACACTGAATAAATACTTTTAATTCTATTTTTCAGTTAGTCATTCCAGGGGAAGAGTAATGGATCAAATTTATAGGCCATTTGAAACTAAATCTAACACAACTCTTTTGTAATGAACTTGAGTTTATAAAAAAAAAAACAAAACTTGAGTTTGTAAACTAACATTTTAGTGATGTTGAGTACTATAAAGAAAAAATTCATACAGCTCTATTTTTCTTTCCTTTAATATTCATACCATTCCTCACTTTTTGACCTTTTCAAAGTTCCGGGGGTGGATGGTGCTCATAAATTTTGGCTCAAGAACCACCATCTGGGAAGCGAATTACGCAGACATCTCCCAGAACAGACCATACGTACGCGCTCTTCTAGGACTTAAATACAAACATGTGTTCCACGACTAATTCGAAGCTGGTCTACGGTTTCTTCAGGTTAAACTGTATGTAGCCCATTCATACTTCAGTTGTGTCTCTGGGTAAAGCATAGGCTACATGGGCCTAAAGACTTAATTTCTCCCCTTACGATATACTACTTAATATCACTTCATTCTTTAAAATTACTGAGGTTTTGCTGAAATCAGTGATTCTATTTCCAAATTCAGTGACTTAAAATTAAACTGATTTTGCTATATTCCCAGAATCTCCATAAATGTTTAGGTTGTCTTTAGAGGAAAAAAAAATAAGAACCATGCTCTCAAGGTGAGTATTCACTTTTTGTTTTATGATGTTGACTTCCCACTTTTTAATTATTTTCACATTAACTTCTCTGGCACATGGGAATACAGATTTAGTGGAACGTACAGAAGATGTCAATGGAATACCAATGTATTACAGTATTAAAAATTTAGAGCCCTGTGTGACTGCTTAATAAACCACTGTAATTCTTTTGGGAATTAACAAAAATATTAACAATAACAAAGCAGAGGCTACTTTTTCCTAAGTGCTTAAAACAGGAGAAAAAAGGGTGCTTGGGTGGCTCAGTGGGTTAAAGCCTCTGCCTTCGGCTCAGGTCATGATCTCGGAGTCCTGGGATCGAGGCCCGCATCGGGCTCTCTGCTCGGCAGGGAGCCTACTTCCTCCTCTCTCTCTGCCTACTTGTGATCTGTGTGTCAAATAGATATATATATAAAAAACACACGCACACACACACAAAAACCAGGAGAAAAAAAACAAGAGTAATGCACAAACCTGTCAGTGTAAGTTGTAAGAAAATATATTTATTTTTCCATGACAATACTATGATAAAATTGTTAAATACATGCATTTTAAAAACAAACATAAGTAACACCTTTAGAGTTAACAGCCAAGCATACTAGTTTTGTGTTTAAGGTATCTTAGTAATAGGTTACTTATAATCTATGTTCTTGATATAACCACGTTCTCCAAAAGATATGGAAACTAAATTCTGAAATTATACGAGGGTATAAAATGTTCAAATTTTCCATTCTAACAACATATTCTCCAAGTTTCCACAAGGTGGAAAATACTTCAATTGTCATCTCTGTTAAGTGGAGTTGTTTTATTCCCTATTAAACTCGAAATTCTGTGAAATCAGACTGAATCACACCAATATACCACAGTCTATAGTTTGCTGCCTCTACGTGCATATTTAAGGTTTCCTTATACGAATAAGCATGATTTTAGGTACAGAACGTCACATAAGAGAATTCAGATTTTTAAAAAAAGGCCTGTAGTGGTAACATTACAAGAAACGAAAACAGGACTAGTTTTGGATGTGCAGCTTCTCCCCACCGTTCAGCTACATCTGCACACACCTGACCAAACAAAAATTAGTAAACAATTACTAGTAAAAAAAAAAAAAACTGAAAATATTTAACATCTAACAACCCCTTGAAAAAAACACTCATTCTAAAGACCATCTTATAAAAGACCAAACACTTCTTTCTGTTCACAGTATGTGTATTTTGTAAACAGTAATTCACTATAATGCAATTTTGAGAGTAAAAAAAAAAAAAGGCAATTTCCTAAACGTGAAGAAGACTTCTGACTTATGGCCAACTAATGCGAGAGAAGAAAAGGCAACACATTCCTTTGGGATAGCTGGGTATTTTTAAACAATTTTCAACCTTTGGGTTTTCCTTTAAGGTGGAACCATCTCAAGCTTCGGACATCTTTTTATCCAGGCCAATCTTTTTCAAGCAATTCTCAATTTTTTTTTTAATATTTTATTTATTTATTTGACAGAGAGAAACACAGCCAGAGAGGGAACACAAGCAGAGGGACTGAGAGAGGGAGAAGCAGGCTTCCCGCAGAGCAGGAAGCCTGATGTGGGGCTCGATCCGGGTCTCCAGGATCATGACCTGAGCCGAAGGCAGTCGCTTAAACAACTGAGCCACCCAGGCGCCCCAAGCAATTCTCAATTTAAATGCATTTAAGAAAAAGCCATGTTCCTCTTTGAGAAAATAATAGGAAAGCACAAATGCCAAATGCCAGGGGAGTCCAGAATACCCACTGTTCCCCAACAACAAACTGAATAGGGGTTTCTTACTGTGTTTTGTCTTTAACCATTCATAACACAGTCACCTTTCTCCAAAACATTATGTCGGAAGGAAAAAAATTAAATAGAAGAGGCTATCATAAATAATGGGAAAAACTTTTAGAATCAAACTAGGGGCCAAATATTTGAAACCTTTTTAATGTAAATCATTATTTACTGTTTTCTATGATCAATCGCCAAAATATGAATGTTAAAGGGTAATTGTTACCTTGTCCGTGTTTCAATGAAGATTGTATTACCACCTAGAAGTCTTTCTGATCTCTTAAAATGGAATGTTTAGGAGGAAACCCAAGTTCAGAAATTGAAGTTACCTATTTTTAAAATGGAATAATTCTGAAGGGAAGTACATCTTAAATGCGTAAGGAAATTCTATACATTTAAATAAGCCATTCAACTAGTATTTTTGGCTTAAGGGCAACATAAGGTCTGTTGTTACTTGGTTGGCTTTTTAAAGTTCTGATTAGCTATTGCAAAGGAAATCTTAGAAAATATATGTAAATGTAATACAAATTAATTTCCTTGTCAATGAAATATTCATTTCCCCATCATATATCTTAGTTTTTAAGGTAGTCAATTATAGCAGCCAAAAAGTAATATGTTATTACTGTTTTGTCTTTAGTTAATATTCAATCAGTGATAGCTTACTTATTTGAGAGATTTTGAATTTGTTGTTTCTGCAGTTCTTCAGTTAGGCACTTGTAATGAAAACATGGTTTCCCTCTTAAAACACTACTTTTAATTTTCCTAAAAATGTTGCACAGTTAGAACTTATCTTGTATAGGTAAATTCTGTAACGGACACTAATAATCCAAAATATTAATATTCTTAATACACAGAGAAACAAGCACTACTCATGGTTAAAAATAACAAACTTCTCATAACTCAGTATCATAAGAATTTGAATATATTCAGATCAAATGACAGCCCATGGAATTTTACCACACACAATAAAGACTGACCTATCAATTAACTGAGTGTTCTTCTTGATCCTTCATACAGGCACTAAAAATAGCTCATTCATATTATAACGTAAGAGTTAAGACAAAGGCACAAATTGGAAAGAAATAAAAATCTCACCACCCTGTTGAAATATTGATAGCCCTGGTATATAATCCACAAAGACCTAAACAGACCAAATTTAAACCCGGGAAATCTCCAATGTTACTCTAAGGTCATGTCTAAAGGATGCATTTCTAGTAAGTTTAGAAAATCATTTTCTTCTGTGAAAACCTTTCTTCTGGATCTAAAAGGTAGGATAGGACTTGGTACAAAGGTACCATGCAATTTTGTTTCAGCGGGAAATACCAGTTTCAAATAAATGCTCTGAAGAAATGTTTTATCAAGAGAATGCATGAGTCCTTGTAATTAGTTAAGCTCACACACCAATGCCTTGTTGGTCTGCCGGAACAATGCAGGTTGGTACAAACACATCCCAAGTTTTGTTCAGACAACATAAAAAGACGCTACGGAGCCTCACAATGAGGGAGGAATAAGAAATCTAGTGATGCTTTTGCCCGAGTCTGTCCCAAGTTTTCATCCAAATGGAGCTACTTCTTGAGCTGATCTCTTTTAGCCAACAGTCTTGGATCTACACAAGCTAGATCCTGGTATAAACTACCTTTGTGAAAACTACACAGTTTGGAATGGGACTCGGTCAATAAACACACACTCACTGAATTTCCACCAGCTGAATTAGCTAATGATCTCCCATTTGACTTCTGGAATGCCGAATTTTAGACTTTCAAGAAAAAAGGGCATTTTATAAAAGGTATGTAAATTTTAAATGGTTCAAAACAGAAAACAGTAAAAATTACTTTAAAGAGTAAAAGTCTTATCAGATTATGTGCCTGAGCAGTTGAAAAATCTGAGATAACATCTGCATTTTGATATGTTAGGAAGTACTTTAATTTCAAAATACTATGAAACTGATTTCAAATTCCTTTTGGAAAAAAATATTCCCTAGTCTTCTTCACTAACCTACATCTAAATTATTCAAATACAGAAAGGACTGTCATCTTCTTTATACATGGACCATATGAAGACAATGAAGAAATTACAGGACTAATGATTTCCAACAAGAACACAAGTCGCCTGAAGTTGTAACAACGTGACTTTGACCATGGTTTCTGAGTGCAGTAGTGCCAGATGTTCTAAACATAGTCCTTCAGATCCATGAGCCGCGGAAGTAATGCTGGTATGGAAAACAAGGCTGACCCTTTCGCCCTTAACCTTTTCCATGAATGGCTGGTTCAG
Organism: Spilogale gracilis; assembly: GCA_004023965.1. Classification (NCBI taxonomy): domain Eukaryota; kingdom Metazoa; phylum Chordata; class Mammalia; order Carnivora; family Mephitidae; genus Spilogale; species Spilogale gracilis. The sequence goes on from PITA01003392.1 coordinate 73,017, forward strand.
AGTCTAAGCTGTCACAACCCAGCACCTCTACCCCCTAAGCACAGAAACACACAACTACCAGATACCTGGGCCGCCATCTCAAATCCAGGCTTCTGCAGTGCCACACCCTGATGCCTTCAACTGTACATGCCTTCTAATCCATGCAGTACATCATGTACAAGCTCTACCTGATGCCCAAATTCTAGCTCCATCTTCTAAGAGTATTTTTATACTAAATACTGTTGGTCTATGGGGGCCACTCACAAGACAAGTGCAGTCATAATGACCAGAATCTCCATTCCTACAAGGGAAGCTTGATCTGAAATTGGCTTGTAAGTGAACTGGCTTATACGAGACAGGAAAATGCATCCTGATACGGACTCCCATTCAACAGACACAGCAGGGCATAAATGAGTTCAGGCTTCAGTTGGGGAAAGAGGGATCTCCCAATTATTCTGCCAGTTAGGAGGGGCTGAAGGGAACACATCTAGCTTCCCCTTCCAACTAGCATTTAGTTTCCCCTCCCCCAGAGGAGGGGCAAAAATGACCGGACAGAGCATGAGCAACTACACCACGGCTCTTCACACTCGAGCACGTCCCAGCATTGACAAACAGTGCACACTGAATCAGGGTCTGCAGTGCCACAACCGAGCATGTGACGAAGGATGGTGTCTTCCCTCCCTGTGTTGAGGCCACCCCCCATGCCCAGGTTGGTGGGGGGGAAGGAGGTAATGACTTGGACTTTGCACAGTGGGTCTGGCTGTCTTCCATTCAGTGAGGAAAGACAAGCAACCTGCTTTGGCCTCAGCCCTAAACCACACACTTCTAGGCACAAAGTAAGTTAGGAAGAGCTTGCCCAGACTAACAGTGCTCTACTTCCTAGTGAGGACCACTGCGTACAGAGGAGAGGTGAGCAGCACTCTGACCCTTTCTCATGCAGGAAAAGCACTAAAGTCGTGGAGAGGGTGGACGGACTCAAGCACCCAGTGATACTCACTGTGAGCCAAACAAATGAGTCATTCTATATGGTAGAAAGGGCACGGGAAACAGATGGCCACAGCTGCAACGCAACGCATATGATGACAGAGATCCAACACTTTCTTCTGGCCCTTTCCCATTCTCAGTTTAGCATAGCTCAGACCAAAAACTTTACCTTAGGAAGCACTTATCCTAAAGAGATGAAGTACAGGATCCACTGGTTTCAAGAGGGAATGAGGCAGAGCCGGGGGTGGAGGGGGATGGGAATGACAAGCTTCTGCAGGATCACAGGCAGCCCCAGGTCTGAGTGTCTGGAATGCGGGCTGAGGAGCCCACGAGGAAAAATGAGAGCAGCAAACTATCAGGGACAGCTCTGGTTTGAGACATTTTTCATTTTTGAAAATCTCTAGGCGCTATATACATGGTTTTAACATAAACTAAATGTGTACATAATTAGTTCTGTTCCTGTATCATTCCACGTGCCCATATATCATGACGCTCAAGAATTTAGGTGAATTCTAGTAATTAAAATCAGGATTCAGAGAGTACCCAAATGGATTTTGCCCCTGTCATCTTGTGGCTTTTTTCCATGATGTGGTTTTTATAAAGAAGTATGAGGACCGAGAACAAAAGGATAACCAATCCATTATCATCACGGAACCTTTGAGGATTAAAAAAAGAAAGCAAACAAACAGGCACATCTTGATGTACTCAGATATTTCAATTTTTCTGGTACTTTGCCTTAACTATCAAAAGACACAATACATAGATGACATGGGGGTAGGGGAAATGTAAGACATACTTTTCAGTTTTTCATTCTGCTTTTCCAAAAACCACATTCATTCTAGACATGACTTAGGAAAAGCAAGGGCAGGCAGAGGCAGCTCTGAAGACACGCAGTCACGGACAGCTCACAAAGGTGACAAGGGGACAGCCGCTGATTCAAACGGACTCCGTCACAGTCCATACGCCATTAGCCCTTGAGGAACTGTTCCTGGAGGAAGCATTACCTTCTTAGTTTTAAAAATTTGAAGATTGGGTTAAATAGTCTAGACTGACGTCTAGACTGATGACCATTTCTAAAGGAGAAATTGCCAAAATGCCTAATCAGGAGGAACCTTCGCTATGAGGTGTCAAAGTTCACCGCTGCCTGGGGTGACTGGGGCTCCATGACACAGTGTCCTCAGGAGGCGCTGAAGCCAGTCTGAACCATACAAAGAGCTGATGCAGCGAGCGTCCACGTGGGCATCACCTCAAATAGCCAATCACTGCAATTCTACGTTTTTTGGTAATGATGGATTTGTTCCTGTAACACAGACACTGTGTCACACACACAAAAAAAGATTTTAAAAAACCCCTCAGATCTCCAGTCTTGGAATTTTCTGTCTTAAATATCAGGGCACCCACCTGCAATAAAGGAAGTTCGCATGCAAGCTACAGAGCGAGCAAAGGTTTGCAAAACCTCCCAAAGCAAGGCAACATGATTCTAATTTGAGCTGGTCAGTGTCACGCTCATTTTCAAAGTTTGTACCCCTGAGAAAACTGTCTGAAAACCATTATACAGTAGGCACAGAAATCAGCATACTTTACCAAACAAAACACTACATAGCTGTCACTACATTAGAAATTATATTAACTTTTTGTCAATGCTGTGGCTAGGGGAGACTAACGCTGAGAGTTCTGAAACCTGTGCTTGGTTTGCACCTAGACTGGAGCAAGTGGCAGCAAATGAACGTCGTCTGTTACTCTGACATTTTTCTCCCGCGCCTGGAAATCGGCTTATAATCCCATAAAGTATCCGTATGAGAAAACCACTAGCAGGACAGAACACGCGGCTGGGGGATTCATTTTGCGTGTGCGGACCGGACAGTATTGGCCGTGAAGTGCTTCCTGAAGGGCCAGCACATGAGAATTCTTTGGCTCCAGTCACGGATCGCTCCAAAGCTTGAGTCCCATGGACTAAATCTCTGAGTTACTCTACTTTGGCTGTGAGACTACATTAAAAGCACATGGACACCTGTAGTGTGACTTGCGCGTGGTGAGGTCCCCCTCGCTAACAGTACTTCACAGGATCCCTCCGAGATGCCCAGTGCTGGCCCGGGAACGCCAGAACGGAGAGCTTACTGAGATGGCAGACTGAAGTGACACGGTGACTCTGTTAGTCATTGGGTTTGTTCTGAAAAAAGTTTGTAAAGGACCACCCTCCCCCGTTTGATTTCGGAGAGTCTTCATCTTTAGGAGGAATCAAAAACTGTCGGGAGTTAATGGAGCAGGGACTTCCAAAAGAGACAATTTCACTGTTGCTGTCTGTGGACCGGGGAGAGTCTGGAGACACTAAGTTCCAAGTATTGACATCTGCCTGAGGTCTGTAACCAGCAGTTTGATCTAAGTCGTCTTCTGCGGCCACGTCTTCCCCGGTAGCAGGGACAGACAGGTGCATCTGAGGCTTATAGCCAGCCCCTCCGACAGGGTCGTTGTCTTGTTCTTCCTCTGGTTTCACCTGAGGCTGGTACATAGACTGGATATCAATGTAAACGACCTGAGAGGCTCCTCCGGCTTCCTCTGCTCCAGGCTGCGGTGTTTCCTCCTCGATGACAGGGGGACAGTAGGACACAACCACGTGGTTCTCAGGTTCTGGATCAGAGCTCTCTTCTGGCCGCTCTGCCACCGGAGAGATTATTTCTGTGTCTTCTATCTTCGGAACTGTTGATCGAGTTTCCAGAACCTCAACATTATTTGGAGTACAAGGATTCATTTCCAATGTTTTGAGAGCACTATTTCCCTAGAAAGAAATAAAAAAGCAACGATTAAGAAGAGTACGAAAAGCTGCTGCCATGCCCTTCCTACAAAAAGGGGCATCATCTCGCATATTTTTCTCAGGACTACAGAGGGAAATGTGTCTCTGCTGTTCTGGCACATATTAGAACAAAGGTACTTTTCTGCATATCAATATGTTCCCTGCTATTAATAGCAGTGGAAAAAAGAGCATGGTAAAAACACACATTAACATTCATCAGCGTCAAAGTTCAGCAAATGTTGAAGATGCCCTTTGCTCAATACATTTTTCTGCCGGGTGATATCTGCAGGTTAAGAACTTCTCACAAAGACTAAAAAAAAGAAGCCAGTACTAACAAACATAAGAAAAGAAGGGATTACCTCACAGACACCCTTTTGAAACTGCAGAGCTTTACAATTCTCTGGATTTGGAATATCAGGGTAGAAGGTCTCTTTGATCCTTTAAATAAAGATGATTAAGCACATTTAATAATTACGATTATCAATCAGAAAACGAATAAGTTAGCAAATCCCTGGGCTTATTCTGACATTTCGTGACGCTTCAGTGAACATCTGAGACGATGCCAGATCACTTTTAGTGCGCTCATTCACGAAGCTCTCCATACAACGCGCTCAGAGGCCCCTGTCTGAGAACTACAAGCAGTACTTCTGTTTCTAGAACTACAGTATCTTATGGGTCTTATGCAAGTGGGAAGCAAAGGATTCAAATGGTGACTGTCCTCTCAGCTCAAAAGTACAACGGAGGCACCGGTCGTCTGACTTAGCGTGCACAGTGCAAGGGGGATCCCGCACGGTCCGGTCCTCCAAGGGCGTATCAGCATTAGGCAGTTTTCTGCGGCACCTAACAGGGTCTGGACGCTGAGGGGAGAAGGCTGCTAATCATGAGCAAAAATGAAATGCAAACAAAAAGGAGATTGGCTCAGTGCCCTATCATATGTATAGCTGTTAAAAAAAAAAAGTTCAAGGTGCCTGTGTGGCTCAGTGGGTTAAAGCCTCTGCCTTCGGCTCAGGTCATGATCTCAGGGTCCTGGAATCCCAGGCCCACATCGGGCTTTCTGCTCAGCAGGGAGCCTGCTTCCTCCTCTCTCTCTGCCTGCCTCTTTGCCTACCTGTGATCTGTCAAATAAATAAATAAATCTTTAAAAAAAAGTTTAGTATTTAAAATGCCTGCAGAAAAAAAAGAAACAAATGTTGTTAATCTAAGTCTGAAATGCCCTAGCTTCTAAACTCTCATTTTATCATCTGTGTTAAAATCACTTTTAAGAAAATGTGATTTTTGGTAATGAGAATATGGGCACCAGAACACAGTACTCTATGGTTCTGAACTACTGCTATGTTAACTTCAAAGCCAGGATTACTAGAATACATTCTCTTCTCTATCATAAGGGATGGCATTTTTAATGCCAGTGAGGGCCCTCTAGGCGTGAACACAGCCAACTGCCCCAAGCCTAGCCCAGGACAGCTCCGGCCAGCTGAGCCTGAGGTAGTCTCTCCCACTGAGTTCCGGCTCACTTCCTCCTCTCCCCTCAGACACCCAGTTCTTCTGTCTCCTGATGACTAAGTTCTTTAAAATTTCTGGGCTCTCAGAGGAGCTATTCTCTCTCCCCGTAACACTCTCCTCTCCTTACCCTGTGGGATTCTGCTCAGATGGAACTCCCCTTGGAAGTTATGGCTGACCACCTCGAGTGCCATGGTTCCCCCGTTAGTCCCTCATGGTGCCCAGTGGCCTTCCTAGTACACACATACTTTGTAAGCATGTATTTACCGGTGATTACGGGTTTTTGATGTCCACCTTTCCCCACTACGCTCTAAGTCTATAAGGATCATGCTTACTGAGTTTCCCACTATTACCACCCTTCACATGCAAGGAGTCATTCATATTTGCTAAATAAATGAGTAAATGACAGTATGTGCTAAAGAGGTCACCAGGACAAGTATGATCTAATCATTAATCCTGCATATAGCTATTGCCATACCTATGCCTATAAGCATTTTTAGTACATTACTTTTTATTGCTTTAAATCATTAGTAAATACAGTAGGAGAAAGTTTACCTTTTACTTTATTACTTTAAAAACCTTTCAATAATTCTTGCTTAATATTAAATCCAATATTAATTCAGACTAAACCAACATTTTTTACCAACATTTTCAACCAAGTACTTATTTGTTAACATGTGAACTGAATAATCATGCTCTCCAGAACACAACAGCGAGAGGAAATACAGGTACCATTACCATTCTCGTTTCCGATAGCAAAGGACACTTGTGACCACTCCCACAATGACGGCCACTGCCACTGGGATGAGTATGGCAATAATTAATCCCACAGCTGAAAAGAGAATAGTGGATATATTCAAGTCACCATTTTAAGCAGGATGTATAGAAGAAATTGGTATTAGAAGATACTTAAGTTGATGGATTATTTAAAGGAAAAAAATCCTACCTGCTCCAGGAAACACTGAAAAATTATTAAAATATGACCTTCAAGTATTTTTATGATTTTTACACTAATACTTAAATTCTTTAGAACAGGGCTGAGTGCTACTGGCATGTGAGACCGGATCCTTCTTCCCCGTGTAGGGGGCTACTGTGCGTACTACAGGACTCTAGCAGTACCCCTGGGCTTCTATCCGCTAGATCCCAGTAGCACCCCACAGTTCTGAGATCCAACACTGTCACCAGACATTGCCAAGTATGCCCTAGGAGGCAAAATGGCCCTTGGCTGAGAATCACATTCTCATGGTGCTTTATTTAAGAGCGTGTGTGAAGTCCAGGTCGGGGCTAGAGAATATGTTGTGATCCAAGCTCTTCACTGCGGACAGTGAAGCTGATCTTCCCTACTCTGCATCTCAAATTTGTGAATGCTGGCGTTTACACTTTTTTAAAGGGGATTTCTTTCACTCTTCCCTGGATATATTAAAAATCACATTTAAGGGCGCCTGGGTGGCTCAGTGGGTGAAAGCCTCTGCCTTCGGCTCAGGTCACGATCTCAGGGTCCTGGGATCCAGGCCCACATCGGGCTCTCTGCTCCGCAGGGAGCCTGCTTCCTCCTCTCTCTCTGTCTCTGTGCCTACTTGTGATCTCTCTGTCAAATAAATAAAATCTTTTTAAAAAATCACATTTAAAACAGGGCAAAAAAGTATTAACGGAGGGGGCACCTGGGTGGCTTGGTCAGCTGAGGGTCTGACTCGTGATTTCAGCTCAGGTCATGATCTCTGGGGTTGTGAGATCGAGCCCTGAGTCTGGTTCCCAGCTCAGTGGGGAGTCCGCTTGAGTGTCTTTCTCTCCCCCTCCCCCTGCTTGTACACACATGTGCTCTCTCAAAATCTTTAAAAAAAAAGTTAAAGTGGGTTAGCTTTCTATATATTCAACATGAATTTAGAACTCTGGACTTAAGATGTATCCTTCATGCATTAATTTCTTAAGTACTGTTAGGAAACAGCTTCGAGTGACTGACAAGAATAAATATGAAGTCATCCCGTGGCCTTTTAACATTGCTGGCTACCCACTAAAAATCATGCAATATATGAAATTTTAAGAAACGGGGTTCCTACATAAACAAAACTTGCTAAAACCTTATGTGTTTAGGTACGGAAAACACCTCAACAACAATTAACTTACAATTTTCCTTAGTCACCACAAACATGCTCTTCTCTGGGCCCATGCCACCATCCGTATAGGCTCGCAAGACGAGATGGTAACTTGTTTTACCCTGAAGATCAGCAATTCTCAGTGTCTTCTGGGATAGGTCAGTAATATTCTTAACCTTTATGTCAGACCGACCTATTTTCAAAGGAAAGATTATTATTACTGATATCTACACCATTTTTTAAACACCTAGTTATTGATACCTATTCTACCCACATCCCTTGTTTCAAGTGAGTAGTTGCTGGCTGCCCTCTAGGCCAGGGCCTGTGGAGTCAGTCAGACCTGAGTTTGAATTGGACCTCTGCCAGTTAGTAGCCATGTGGTCTGGCCCTAGTATTTAAATTACTCTGAACTTGAGTTTCCCGGGGCGCCTGGGTGGCTCAGTTGGTTAAGCGACTGCCTTCAGCTCAGGTCATGATCCTGGAGACCTGGGATCGAGCCCCGCATCGGGCTCCCTGCTCCGCGGGAGGCCTGCTTCTCCCTCTCTCACTCCCCCTGCTTGTGTTCCCTCTCTGGCTGTGTTTCTCTCTGTCAAATAAATAAAATCTTAAAAAAAATAAAAATAAAAATAAATTACTCTGAACTTGAGTTTCTCTAACCCATGAAACAATCACAACTTATCTCCCAGGGTTGTGAGAAATTGTCATACATTCTCTAGAATAATCCTGGCACATGGCAGGTAATTGATAAAAATCCCTTCTCTTCCTCAGGGCAGGAAAGCGTACCACCCCCACTGGGGTGGGGTCCTGTAGCCTGGGGCTGATCCTGAGTGGACTGAGACACCCAAGGGAGAAGAGTGCACCTCGCTACCATTACCGTGCTCGCCCCAGACTGCTTGGGAAGAGAGGCAGCGCATCGGGGTTCTCAAATGAGCCCCAGCCAGGAAGCCTTGAGTATTCACAGAATCATTCCAAAAGTATGAAGAGCGGCTTGAACGACTGTTTAGCAGTCTGACACACTGAACAGCACTCAATGGCTAACGACAAAGAGCAGCAGCTCCCGGCGCGCACCTCCCCTGCCAAACCACTCGCCTGTTCCTTTGGGTAGTTACTTCTGTATTTTGAAATAAACTCACACTGGCAGTGCTTTAAGACTTTCAGACATTATGTACACATGTCCTACAACGAAGGTGAAGCTTGGGTGTTCTCAGCACTCTGTCTCCCTCCCATCCCACATCATTCACAGATATGCCACAATGTTTGGAAATTCAGTGTTTATGTTACTGTGATCATTTAAGTATGGATTCCTGCTAGACAAACTGCTTGGTCTGCTCATGTTTCCCTCATTTTTCTGTTGTTTTAATTGTTTTTTCTCATTTGCTTAATGTACCATTTCCTAATTCCTCCCACAGCCTCCTAGGAATATTCAATGCGAATTTTCCACATGGCCCAACGCAACAAAATCCCAGTGCCATGACTGGCCGCCCAACCCCTGCCTGTGTCCCCCCATGGCCCCCTTCCCAGGGTATCCGCTCCAGATCCAGGCTGTCCCAGCTCCCGCCCTCCCACATGGTCCCGCTTGTTTCCTCAGGCTGACCCACTGTTCTAGAACCATCACCTGAGAAGGGGACACGGGGAAGGAAATGTCTGCAGCTCTATGGGTCTGAAAATGCCTTCGTTCTGCTCTCACTGGCTGCTACTGACAGAGTACAGACTTCTGGGCTGCAAAGTATTTTCACTCAGTATCTTGGAGAGACAGCTGTGCCATCTTCAGGCATCTGCTGTGCTGCTGAGAAGTCC